>CM060964.1:267286174-267421174 GCA_030765045.1 Tenodera sinensis
GAAATGTGCCTTAGCGACATCTAAGATGCAATAACTGTACCATTTTCTATAATTTAGCTTAGTCTTATTCTTTATCCTGACGATCCTGGTCAGGGCATTGTATACCATGTCAGCCTAGTTCAGTCCCGCTGTAAACAAGGCGGAGCTGACTCAACTCGCCACGTGTTAGACGTACAGGCACGCACAAAAGTTTTGCAACACTAGCAGTATATATAGCAGCGCTAACTTCTAGACAATAGAGTTGGGTTACACATTAATTTATTAAATCTATCAGTTGGAATATTAATAGAATCATGCAGTAACATAATGGTTACCTTTAATCGGATTCTTTCCTCTCTGTCCACTATAACTGATTTCCGCCTCGCTTTTGAAACTTCAATCCAATATCTATCAGCAAACGGTGGAGAGTACTTCGTGAAAAATTCGGCAAGTCCGTGTCGGAATTTACCGCATGCAAAATTTTGTTTAGAGTCGGCGGTTCATTTCTGAAAAAATAAGCATGAACTTTACTGCGTATAGCACTTTTCGTAAAATCGTCGTATTTCTCCACGCGCTGTTTGCATTTACGTGATTTTTCCGGTGTTCTTAAGAGTTCCAGATGCTTGCTGTTCCATTCTAACACTGTGTACACTACTTGCGGAAACATCAAGATCACCAGTTTCTTTCTCAATGTTTTTATAGACGATTCCGGGTTTCTTTCTTTAAGTAATGCGAAACAATGCGCGATCATTCGCCTCTCACCACTTTTTAAAGGTTTGCCTCGATTGTTTCACTTCGACTGAAGCACCAGTCTGCTCCATGATGAAAAGCTTACTGATTTTAAATTGCATATGCATAAATGTCCTTGGCCTTGTGAGGTTCGCGAGATGTACAGGAAATACAGTGTTAAATATCAGAAGCAACTCCACACTATAAACAAAAACATCTTAATCACTGAATGCAATTTGTCATTCCACACTTCAACATTTTCTACCTGCTGAGCATTTCTTATCTTCCGTCTGTTTTACACTCTTGAGTAATATTTACATGCATTTGGTCTACTTCTGCACTTTCCTAATATCTATTTCTTTCTTTGACATTACTTAATCTGCTTTCTCTGATTGTTTTCCTATCTCTCTTAGTGTTGCTTTTCTTATTCTTAGCTGCCTTTCTAACCGCATTAATTTCTGCTTGAAATTTATCATTTAATGCCTCCATTTGTCCTTTTAATGATCCTTCATTTCACCTATTTCCTGCTCTATTTTCTGGCCCATGTCTCCTTTTAAATTATGAAAATAGCTACTTTGATTGTTAATTTTCTGATTTAATTTATTAATTTCTCCCTTAATATCTTTCATTTCACTACTTGTTTCATGATAAACAGAAGCCGCTCAAATTACTTGATTCGAAGTTTTGTGTGGAAGATGGAGCATCATTTTCGGTCTTGACATACCCTAGATTTATCCGCTAGTCTAGACGGAGGTTCCTCTGAATATTTGCATTTGAAAATGGTTTATTAATCCTAACACATGGGCGCCCTCCTACATTCAGTTCTGCAGAATTACTACTCAGTGGCATTTTTATTACGTCAGTTGGATCATATCCACATTCCTTACCAAATCCTTAATACACTAAAATCTCGTTTATCCGGATCAGATTTGTAGATATTTTTTTAAATTTGATGTTCATATTAGTTAATAAATTTGACTGTGATAACAAGAACTTAACTATAAGTACGCCAAATTTTCACTTTTAATTTGGTTCAATGTACGGTTCCTCCATAAATTGTACAATATATTATGGTAATACGTATTATACTGTAAAATGCTGCCTGTTGAGTTTAAGAAAGATTTAGTAGTGTGTCACACGGTACTGACGCGGTATGTCTCACCATCTAGTATAATTAGCGCCGGAAGAAAGCTTTGACCTTGATCCCTACTCGTCACTACACCTCCCTCAATCTGTTTTCCTACTGTTTTCAAACGGCACGCATCATTAAGTTCATCGTGTGTGTTTCAACCAGATTGTTTTTTGTATCTCATCAAAGTATTTGGGAGTGTAATTCAGTGTACAAGTTTAAAATAACATCAAAGCGAAAGAAGGTCATGGTGCCTATGGATAAAAAGTTGGATGCTATTAATCGAATTGATAAAGGAGAAGTATTGAAGGAAATAGCTGCTAAATGGGGAGTTGCTGCGCACCAACTGAAACATTCTGGCGTACTTGGAGCGACACCACTCCAGCTGAACTATTAATGATAAAGCGTTTGCGTGACCGTAGTGTAAAACAGAAGACTGTGGATCAATTTTTTGTTAAGAAATATGATTTTATGTGATTAAGATCTTTTTATTTTTTAATGTCTGGTAAACAATACAGATTATGTACTGTACATATTTTGTTACAGACACGTTTTTTATCGTCATAAACGGCAAGTCTGCTTATTTAAGGATTTGCGAATTTTGTTTTGCTTACTACCCATATAGCCCGGATTATCTGGATTGCCTTTGGTCCCAGTTAGTCGGATCAACAAGGTTTTACTGTAGTTGTTCCCATCTTCCTGATTTTCATAAAAATGTTCACCTTTTTCAGACATTTTCATGTATATTATTTTACTATTGTGTAATAACATGAATTATATAGTAACATAACCAAATCTATAATATACATCTATTTTCTATCAGTTTCCTGTAATTGCTTTATCCTTTTGATGTAATTTCTTTAATGTTAATGGTCCCTCCATCCTCAAACATTTTCACTGCTTTGCACATAATTCCAATGGATCATTCTCTTTCTTTCTTCTCCACAATGCCTTGTTGTCTTCTTCCCAGCCGCTGCTTCTTTCTACCAGCGTTTCCTCATATTCCTTTTGTGTCTTCAAACATCTCCCCCCCCCTCTCTCTCTCTCCTCTCTCTCTCCACCACATTGGGCAACATTTGATGCAGTGTTTTCCTGACTTAGCTATTTGTGTAGGTATGTATGGGCGACAGATTATTTGCGATGAGGTTGCACACATCAAATTGTACCTATAGTTTAATGTCATCTTGTCGCTCCCGCAACTCCGTTGATGTTAATGTCGAACACAGGAGTGGATCAAGAGAGAGATTCAAGTAACTGATGAAAATAACACACGACATGTTAGGTTGATTTCTGTTTACTGTTGGGAATAAACAGGTTATTTGCAACGTCCATAGCAAAAGTAAATGTGAATATTATAAATGTCCCCACTTATATATGAAATCCTTAGGTCAGGCATTCAACACTACATTACTAACATTCTTGAGTACTGTAAACTTCTAAATAGATATACTGCTTTCTGCCATAATACTCGTAATAGTGTAAGTCTTTCTTATTGGCTAAAATTGTTTTGGTCAACAATACATCAAATATACAAGTGCAGCGAAGAAGTGCTTTGTTTAGTGGCGTTGTAACAATTAATTTACAATAAACAAATAATTCAGTAATAAATAGTATTATGAAGCATGGTAACTAACTTACGAGTACAAAACTGCTTCATTGTTCAAGAAATTGTCCTCGTCACTGTTGATTCATTGCTTACAAAACTGTTCTATATGTCTATGGTTTATGATTCTCTGGGCACGTGAGACCAAACTTTGGATTAGTTTTTTTTTCTCATTTGGTGAATTGTTTAATTCTGAACCTAAAATCTTTACGAGGGCGATTCAAAGTATCCGTGTTTCAAAATATATGGTGTTGCTAAGGGAAGTTTATCATGTACTGTCATTTGTTACACGTTGTCAAAACAAATTTGATGCTGATTCATAGGTTAGTTTGGAACACGTGTTTCTGTTAAAATGGAAAAAGTGCAGTATCGTTCAGTGATTCGCTTTTTACTTTTAGATGGGAAAACTTGCGAGGAGATAAAAGCTAAATTGGATGCTGTTTATCGAGACCTTTTGCCATCTGTGACAACAGTTAGATATTGGTATAACGAATTTAAACGTAGTGGAACATCCATTTTTAACGAGGAGCGCCCAGGACGCCCTGCAGACGTGGTTACCGAGGAAGTCATTGAAAAAGTCCACGATATATTCTCGCTGATCGTCGAACGAAAGTTCGCGAAGTGGCAGAGGCCATAGGTCTGTCGACGGGAACGGCAATTCATATTTTGCACGATAAGTTGAAGATGAGAAAGTTGTCTGCCCGACGAGTGCCGCGTTTGCTCACAGTGGACAACAGACGGATGAGGCTCTTAACTTAGAAGCTGTGTTTGGAGCTGTTTAAGCGAATTCCGAAGGACTCTCTGCGTCGAGTTGTCACTGTCGATGAGATCTGGTTTTCTCATTATACTCCGGAAACTGCTGTAAAATATCAATTTAAGTAGTTTTTAGTGATATCTATAGTTTCTGCAATCTTTACCTTCGTTTTTGTAAATTATAAATATTGTGAAACAGTACTTGTCTTTGTAATCTCTAGAGAGCGAACGTTCTTACAGAACAAAAGGTTGCGGAGTGTGGACTATAGGAAGTGGGAGGAGTCACTCTGTCACATAATCATAGCACATTGGAGACCCGGTACAGTCGACGCACGAACGTTGTAGACAACGTTGTTGCATAACTTACATTCAATGCTGTCACTATTTGTAGTAAAATATTCACTCCCAAATTTTTGTACAAGTCAGCAATACCTGAATATTTCGATTTTCGTGCTGAAGGCATTTTACTCTGAGCACATTCGAGATACACTATACACCGTAGGCAGTGAGCCCAGTTGTGTTTTGTGCTGTCACTGTACTCACGCAATGACGTCACGCTCTGCCCGCGTGACAGGTAACTTGCGATCGCCTCATTTCACGATAGCTGTATAAAGGTTTGAACCCTAGTAATCTCTATACTATCATTGCTACATCAAACCTGGGCCAACAATTTGTTACAATGATTATAAGTATTTAATGGTCAAACGTTTATTTATTTTAAAAACAAGTACAGATAACCAAAACCTGACATCCGCCTGCAGTTTCCATTTCCACTTGGTCACTCAGATTCACATATGTGCACATCACGACTTCATCTTTCTGTATGACTTGCCTATAAAAGTAGAGGAAGTGTTGTATTCCACCCAAAAATTTGATGAGATTTAACTGGAAATGCACATTTTGAGACTACCTGAATATACACGTATAAGAAGTATGTACGTATGTAGGTGTGCGGGGACCCAAAAACAAAAGCTTGGTTAAATACTAAACGTCATATTTTGTAACATATCCAAGGATGTGACATGATCAAGAAAATCCCCCAACCCAAACTAGCCTTTATGTGGAAAATGTTGTTGTTGTTTTTTTTTGGTCAAAAATGGCTAATAATTTTGATTAAAATACCACACAAAGAAATTAGTCTCTAAAGTCCTATTCATTTGAATGACTTTTGCATAACTGGTAAACCGTAACATACACACAATCATACTACGCAACCATTGTAGATCTGATTAAAGCACAAAATGTGTGTAAACTACTTTTTTCCTGGAGTTAACTATTTCTGAAACAATCTTCTGTTATGGGTTTGAATTTCAAATATTTATACTTTCCTCAAATGAGAAGTCCTTAGTTTTTGCTCATGGTCATGCAAAGAGTTGGTAACTTCAAAGCTATAACATAGCGACATGCTCTTTAAAAATTTGACTATCACTTTACCTTCTGTATGGCACCATGAAATGTGTAGATGTGAACTGAAAGTTTACCTGGATTAACAAGAAGTGGCTAGAATAATGAGCTTTAGTAGGATGTTTCTAGAACAATGAGTAGAGAAAATCATACGAATGAAACATCAGACTTTTAGTATAAGTTTCTCTCATAAGCTGCAGTTGATTTGTAAAACTAAATCCTTTTTCCCCCATTCTTTACAGAGCCAACACAGATCTACAGATACCTGAGAACTAGGAACATGGTGTCGGTAAGTTGTCTTAGATCTATTATCAACGATGACTGATGTACTACATGGCAAAGCCCTGAGGCGTATCGGAAAGAATGTGAAACTGTCCAGTTGTTTACATGAGCTTATCGCACGTGCACGGCGAGACAGTGAATGTACCCCCGTGGACAAAAAAACTGAGTCATGTCTGGAACGCATACTTATATGCGTGTGCCTATATACATGCACACATACATGACAGGTAAGTCGGACATACCTATTTTGTGAAATCTGCAAGTTATATGGTACTCGTGGAGTTGTTCTCTACCGTTAAGGTAGTCTTGCGTTCCAGACACGACTCATTTTTTGTCCACGGGTGTATACGCTGTTCAGGTGCAATATCTTCAGGACAGCAACATCTGATATATCGTCAGGCACGAGATATCATTCATTTGCATTTTATTACTGGCTGTACGCTAAGTTATTGATATGTCGCTGTTGAGGTAAACAAGATAAGAAGCGATCATAGTGCTCAACAACCAAGGTCAATACGCCTCGTCGCTTTGCCAAGTAGTACATGATGTTATAGTTAAACAAATTAAAACTATGTTGTTTAACGACGGTGTCAATTGCCAGGATATCAACGTCGCCGGTGTACCGGAATTTCGCCCCGCAGTTCTTTTACATGCCAGTAAATCTACTGACTTGGAGCTGTCGTTTTTAAGCACACTTAAAACCATCTGTCTGGGCGATGAACCCGATTGAACCCGCGACATTGGGATCAGTAGGCCAGTGTCTAACCACCGAGATGTATGCCAGTCTGTTTGTGGCATGCTAGATGTAAACCAGGGGAAGACAACTTCGGACCGTGTGACGTATTTAAACGAAGAGCCAGCTTGTACGTTCGTGTGACGTCAGGCGAGAGCAGTGTGTTGCTAGGCTGCCTAGATCAGCGGCGCATGTGTTCAGTTCCCCGTGTTTCACACTAGTTTGAGACCAGGCTTCAAGATGTAGAAACATTGTCAACTACGTCTCAGGTCTTTGCGACCCCGTATTCATTGGAAGTTAACAATGTTTCTAGCAGGTAGCAAATTGAATTGATAAATTTACAGTGCGACGATTTGCTGAAGGACAAAATATATAAACACAAGGAAGACTTGGCTGATTGTTATAAGCATGTTCCTCAAACCAGATTTCTGAGGTTATATGTCCTTGTTGCACGGATATTATGTATATTTGGTTCTACGTATGTGCGAACAATTCTTTTCCGTTATGAACCTTTCCAAGTCAAAATCTCGAAGCATATTGTCAGATCAAAATCTAACATGCAGTCTTCGGTTACAGCTGTGCCGTACATTACGCCCTAACATTGACAAACTAGTTAAAGAAAAGCGAAACGACAAATGTCGGAAAATGTCCACCTAATTGTTCTGTATAGCTCTCCTCTTGCTCAGGCAAAATAGTTATAATTTCTGTTCTATTTGCGTTATAACATGACTGTTCACATAAACTAGAATTTATATATGTGGCATTAAGCCGAAATGTAATTATTTATAATCTGTGACTATTCCGTAATTGAAACAGTCAGCATTAAGATTACAATGTCCCGTATCCCATTTCCCCTTGCCCGCTGTGGCGTCACACGTTCAACTGGCTTTCTCTGGGAGCATGTGTGCTGAGTGGGCTGACGTCACAGCAGCGTTACCTGTCTTCCCCTGATGTAAACAAAATGTTCTCTTGCACAGTACTAGTGACAGTTGCTACGCGTGTGAAGTGTTCAATGCTACATTTAAGTCCTTTCCCCTTCCCCCAACAAAAAATTAGGCATGTAAACTGTTTAAAAAGAACAAGAAATCTGATACAATATATTGAATTTCAAACTTGAATCAAACGACGTTTAAGGATGCCAGGCAGAGTTCATAAAGAAAATTCTCGCATCCCAAACAGTTCATCTTGTGGAAATATGTTAATTTTTAATTTTTTAAAAAGAAGTGTTGTTATGTCTGATGAATTATATTGCATATTTTGAATTTTTCTAGAACAGTTCACAAAGTGCAATTCTCAATTCTTTTAAGTTTTTCTATTGAACAAGCAAGAGAAATGGGAAAAAATTATAGAGCTCATTAAAGAATGCAAATGGTGTCAATAAAGTCCGGATTTCTAAGCAAAATACTTAACCACACCTTTAAGGATAAGCAGAAAGGTATACTCTAAGAGACATAGATGAGCAGTTTTAACTATGTTGTGCTTATTTATGCTTATTTCGCAGCGTATTTGGTTACTTATTTTACGATGTTTCATTAAAACAGCATGTTTTACTCAACACTGTAAATTTAAAAGAGCACATTTCACAGTTATCCGTGATTTATCAGTTGTTCTTTATTTTCTCGGCTAAATGCGTAAGAAAGTGAATGCGTAAGTATAGCCAGGTGTGAAATACTACTGCAAGGAGAAAAAACTTGCTGCGATTGGGTAGGAATCAACTAATCAGTTGAGTCGTCTAGTATCCAAAACCGGCCAAGTCACAAAATGTTGTTTTCAGTATTGATTAAAAACTTCTGCGGACAAACCAACGAAAGTTAATAAAAGTGAAACAAAAATATTACTAGGTTCCATATGATAGGTTCATGTTGTATAAATATGGAATGGTTTTCTATATTTTTTCAAAATTTTAAGTTTCGACTTGGCCAGTTTTGCTGCAAACAGACATTTTTTAAATTCTAAATCTTTCAAATAAGAAAAGTTTTATTTCAATAGGTACACAACATCAATAAAAAAAAATTATTCATCAATTATAAAAAATGCAGTATAGTAGCACAAAAATGAGTAAGAACATAAGAAAATTAAAACCAAAAACAGAATTTGTTTCCTTTCACTGTAAGCTTTAATACAGGGGAGATTTGCCATGAAAATAATACGAATTTTCTATTAAAACAACAGTACTTTGATATAATTTTACACACCTCAGTCCTACTTCACATTAGATTACAATATCTGGCATACTCTTGGTATATGTGAATTGTACAACGTATCCAGGATGCCCTCCATGTTTTACACGCTTCTGGCGTTGACGTGGTGTGTGAATAGATTCCTGGTCACGTAGGTTTGCCGGGGAATCGTTTAAGAATAAATATAAGTTAAACCAGCAAGTGATTAAAAGCAATGTTGGTGAACAGTCGAGTTCTAGTGATATATTTTCCAAAGTCTAGTATTTAGCATTAGTGGGTTCTGACATTCCGTTATATTAATGTGCAGTTTTCTGTATTTTTAGAAAAAATACATGAATAAAAGAGTGCCGGACGAATCTGGATTACACACAAACTACATGCCACAGTGTTTTCAAGAAGTAATTGGTAATATTCGGAACACATTAGATATTTCTATTGATGAAACTACAGATGCATCACGACACTGCTTGTGTAGTGCTGTAGTTGGTACTATGAAAGCAGTAGCATATCATTTCTTCTTAATATACAAATACTCACCGGGTAAATCACTCCACTGTTGCCAAATTGTTCAACGACTAGTTAGCTTTCTTGTAGCCAGAAGGGATACGATATAACAATGTATTGCTTTGTTCGTGATGCTGCTCCATATATTGTTAAAGCGGGAGCTGGTTTAAAAGCAGTGTTGGCCCTTGACTCGTAAATTTGGGAGGGCGGAATAATATATTTTCAGAATCAGCACACTTTACGTGACACCATAAAATATTTGAAAAGTTAACGAACCATATAAAGCGAAAGATTGTTATGCATGACCTTCCATCTGTTCATTAAGTGCACCTTATTTTAATTCCTAAACATTATATATGCAGGATCACCAGCATTCATTACCAAACAGGAATAACAGAAAAACGCACTTTAATTTCGCATCCGCAAAGCCAGTCCACATATCTGTACAATGAAGGGTTAAATTTTCTGCTGCAACCACCATTATTTTTGCACGGATTTTGAATTTGTCCAATATTCAGTATTGGTCTTGACGGTCCGAGCTTCTTAAGTTACAATGGAGACGCAAAACTCGTTACACCCGCGCTGAGTACACTAGTTACACTATTCACTAATTTATTTCGCAGTCCACATCATGACACCACTCGAAAGCGCTGCTAAAACTGCTTTTGTCCGTGACAACTACTTCCAAACACAGCGAATCACATACGTAATAATATAATCTCTGCGTAACACGTATTCCATATGTCATGCTAGCAACATTACCAACGTGAATGTAATATTAATGTATATTCTTGGTATCGTTTTATCGGGATTATTCAATACTATACTTTAGTGGTACAGCTACAACTAATTCAGTTCAGAACTAAATTTCATTTACAATCAATTTAAATGACAAAATTCAATTTAGGCAGCTCTGTTAGCAAAGATCACTCGACGTTGATTTGTTTCATTCCGATCAGACAGCTCACTTTTCCTCATCACCCGGACGCCGCCCGGATTATGTTTGGTCTCCACATCCCTCGCCTGTTGTCGAAGCCATCCCCACACCTTTCCGCGCCGCAAGATGCGAAGATTCCTGGACGGGCGAGGTGCAGTCCGAAATTGCATCCGTAATGAAAACATCAGCGCCCTTCGCTGTATTAGCAGTGTAAAAATATTTCAAGCGAAACAAAGGGGGTAAATAGAAACAGGAAACGTAGGGATGTATTTTGACATGACGTCTGATCCAAGGATATTTGAACTAGTCGTTCTGATGTAATGTTACCTTTTCTTTCTTATTTTTATTTACTGGGAGGGCGCCGTCCTAGAATCCTTCATTGCCAGCAGCCACTGTTTAAAAGTCCTTTATCCTAGTTCACCTCACGTGCTTTCTTATGGTTTGCATCGTGTCGCTGGTATAAAGACGTGGATCTTCTTGTTTCTAGCGTTCGTAGAGTCTCAGATTAGAATCCAAATATTCCGTGAACTACCGAATTTTTTTACCTCCTCAATCAGTTTTAACTCGGTGGGGAACGTGGTTAGAGGCTGTCATACTGCGCAGAACATTTCAGTGAAGTGAAAACTGTTTTTAATTCCGTAAATGAAGAAGAATCAGTCACTATTGCTACAGCACTAGAATGCTTCGCTAAAAACAGCATCCAAGAAAACATAGCTACAGTACATCCATAATCATTTCTCCAAAATACCTGGAATTTTAAAGCAGTTGGAAGTTCAAATAATTCCTTGGCACGTTCACTTTCTCTGATTAACGAAATTTCAGTAACATAGTCGCGAGAAACTCACGGGTTTGCTAAAATTGCGTTTGATAAACTAAGGTGCTACAGAAAAATTCCAGCTACTGTGTCAAACTTCTGAAAAGCTTTCTGGCGAAGAAACACACATTGCAGAGGAACTGTATTGCTCTTCCCATGCGACGTCGAAAGAACATTTTCACTCTACAAATCATTTTTGACTGATAGACTTAGGGATTTTACACAGGCAAATCTCAGTATGACGTTTCTTGTGTGCTGTAACAGCCTTCAATAAAGTAACAGTTCTGTGAAACTATTTTTCGTCATATTTGCATGGATTCGATTTTGCTTAATTTGGTGCTTATTTTCATCATTTTTCGTGCTTGTTTACTTGCTTATTTTACTATTTAATTGTGCTTAGAAATCCGGGCTTTACAAATACGTTTGCTCACAGCTTTACTTATTTCCAAACTGTTTATTGTGCGTATTTACGTTTTCCATAGTTCCATTTTTTACTGTATCTACTACGCATATTAAGTAGAGGAAGTATTGTATTCCACCTGAAACTTCGATGCCGAGATCGAGAAAACCAAAGTTGGTATTTAAGTTTAATATCTTCTAAGGATGCGACACGAAGATTGTGAAGAAAAATCCTCCACCCTAAGCCACCCTTTACATGGAAAATTTCTAGAAAAGTTTGATTTTCTGGAAAATGACTAACGATTTTGATTAAAATACCGTATGTCTGAGATATTTTTATGCCAAACGAAATGTTTATTTTGAATTTTCTGGCTATAGCCAGTGTAATGCTGTTTGCTCTGCACGACTTTTGCATAACTGGTAAACCGTAAGAGATAGACCAGATCTCTTGTAGATCGTTTATGTCCGAATGAATTCTTTTGTAGAGTGAACTGTTTCGGGGATATTCCTTTTATTTGCGCGAGTTCTGAAATGGAAGATCGTTATTCAGTGTTTTTATATCTTAGCCGTGTAAAGAGAATGGAATTTGAAAGCTTTAAAAGATTTGACTATCGCTCACAGCCTACTGTATTCCCATATTCCCCTTGCACCTGCAAGGAAATAAGCAATAAGGCAATTTCTGCAAATGTTTATCTCAACTAACACGAAGAAGATATAGAAATATGTGTTTGTAAGAATGGTTGGTACAAGAGTAGAGAAAGTCATGTGAGTGTAACACAAGATTTTTTCTTAGTGTATTATTGTTACTGGGGATAGCATCTTGGGGAGCGATAGAGGCTTAGACTGCAGATAAACGTTATATACCTATCGGGCAGAGACACGTGTTTTGATGACCCGACGCGCGTATGTAAAGAACAGGTTAATATGCCTACATATTTGAATCGTGTTATTGTAGGCTGTGCGAGACAAGAATGCCGAAGGTTAAAGGAGTGAAAGTGCATACTTTTGCAGAAGAACTTGGTGCCGATTATTTTGTGATGAGTGAGACAAATACAGGGTGCGCACAAATGATTTGAGCGGTTTCATGATTTTTTTAGTCATATTAAATATATGCTGATGGTATTTGATGTTGTAAGTTAGCTCTCTCTCCAAGGTTCGTTTGCAGTAGTCATTTCATGTCAAATCGCACAAAATTTGACCTTCATATCTCCGATTTCATTAATATTAAATGGACGTATTCTGTGAATGAAAAAATGATACCCCTATTTTTTTGTTTGTCTGTAAATTAATTATTTTGGTAAATATAAAGCATTAAATTTTTGGATATTTCTCGCACACCGTTCTACATAAACATAAATATCTCTGGTATTATTTTTCAGATAAATATGACCTGTAGCTCATTTTGAACATTGAAATGTGTACTTTATTTATACGTTAAACAAAAAACAATTAGTTTGATATTTCCTATGTTTACATGGCCATTAACATTATAAACATCATTAACAATACTTACTGTACACTAAAAATTTCCGGGAAAATTTTTAAAACGTAGCTTGATGATGCCATGTAATCTTAGAAAAAGTTCAGAATGGAATTCTAAATACATGCAGAGAAATTAAATAACTTAGCAAGCCGTGCAGACTGGAGTAACGCTTCATCCACGGCTAGAAGGTATACACACCGCGTGCAGCTGATTGCGAGTCATGCTTTGTACTTCCGTCAAGGTCAAACTCTTAGCATAAACACTGAAATGGGTAATTTCACGTTAAATCGAACATTTTTGAAACTTGACATACTATTTTCTTCATTTTTTAATCTTATCAATAGATGAGATTAACTAATCCGTATGTTTTCTTTTTGGTGTGACACGTTTATTTTGCGCTTTATTAATATTGTTTTTACGGTATATTCGCATACTGTATTATATAAAAATAATTATACCGAATACTATTTGAAGTTTAGAATTTTCGTGGTTGCAGCAGTCTAAAGTAAAAAAAAAATTGCAGCTTTGCATGTCATTGCTTTAGGTTCGACCATTTGGAAAGTGTTACGGAAAAGATCGAAGGTGCGCCCTTACCGTTTGTGGCTGTTACAAGCATTATCACCCGAGGATAAAGTGAAACGCTTTAAATTTTGTAGCAGTTTCTAGGAGCGTATGGAAGACGATGCGATAAGATTATTTTCAGTGACGAAGCAGCATTCTTTCTGAGTGGTAAAGTGAACGGGCATAATGTAAGTATTTGAGTAACTGAAAAGCCCCATTCCGTCATGCGTGATGCCATTCATGATTCGCCTAAACTGCATGTTTTCTGTGCGATATCACAATCTAAAATTTACGGTCCCTTCTTGTTTAGTGAAAAATCCTTTACAGGGCACATCTACCTGGATATGCTGGAGAATTGGCTCCTGCCACAGTTGGAGACCAATACTGTCATCTACCAACAGTGATGTTCTTGACTTCCTGAACACCAGACTAAGAGATCGATGGATAGGTCGTACTGGGAATGAAGATAACGCACTCATGTCATGGCCTCCACGCTCTTCCAACCTCATCCCTTGCAACTTTTTCGCATGGGGATATGTGAAGGATGCAGTTTACACGCCACCATTACCTGCTGATCTACGAGAACTACGGGTCCGCATCATCAATGCATTTGGTGAAATTATCAGGGACATGCTACACCGAGTGTGAGCCGAACTTGATAATCGAGTTGATATTTGTAAAGTCACTCGTGGAGCACATATCGAGCACTAGTACGCTATTAAAAAAACTTTGAGTTGCTATATCTCAGTATACAGTGTTTGTAGTGTTCAGTCAAATATTGCTATAATAAATTTTTGAAACAGCTCAGATCATTTGTGCGCACTTGTGTATTAAATGTGGACTCGGTCATGTACATGTCAGCAGTAACAAACGATATACAAATAGACATTGTAATACTGCAAAGCATAGAGGAAATATACATTGTAACAAATAATGAGAAAGAAGATACTCCAACAACATGTAATCCCCTTTCAAATACAGTCCCAGTTCCTAGAGTAGTGCAGATATCCCGTTTCATGAACTAGATAATCCCTATTTTCGTGCTTTTGTAGAAAAGCATTCAAATAAAAAGCTTCTAAGTGCTGTATCATTTAGATAAAATTAATTGTTACTATCTTACAATAGACTATTAAATGAAAGAAGGCAGAACCAATGCCACATTTCCTTCTGTTTGTAGCACTAAGCACACAATACATTGTAAACATATCAGAACTATGTAACTGATTCTGTCCCTCTATCGGTCCCCAAGATGCTACCCTCAAGTATATATAGTATGGATAATTTATTACCATAAAGTAAATAATAGAACATGGAAAACAAAGGTAATTAGTAAAGAAATTGAGCAATGGAATTAAATCGTGGCCTTCGGTGTATGATGGGCTGATTCAGCGATAAGGTGTTTTTCTATGACGTCATATCAGCGGTGTATCATTCAGTTCTTAACGGATGCAGATCAGTTCATTTATGACCAGGAACAGGAATTATATTCTCTTACAATTCCTTTAATATGCATGCATTTATGCAGCGAAAACTTCCAAAATATGCACATAAATATGCCATATAAAATATTCAAACATCATTATTAAGACAAAAAATAAAGATTCAAGCCAATTTTTAAGGAATCTGAAAATGAAAACATCGCAAAAACCAAACGAATGATTTAACTTGGCAATCATTTATATTAAAGGGTCAGAATATATTTTCCTTATATAAGAAAAAATAAAAACAGTATGAGTACTCATATGTAGTTCTCCTCTGTCTCAACTTCTTTTTTGTTGCAGTTTACGATCACCAAATGTTTTCCATTTTCCGTTGTTATCCTCCTCCTGTTGCTCCTTAAGATATCCCTGTAGCGGGTAAAGCTTCTCTCCACCTCACAGGACGATAGAGGTGTATACACAAAAGCTGCTATTTGATTAACTCTGAGTTACGTTTCACTAGACTGTTGGGAGTGAGTGAGTGTGTTGGGTTTAAGGGCCCGTCGACAACTTGGTCATTAGGGCACTAGACTGTTGGGAACGTTTCCCTGTTAAGATTTCTTCAATCTCACATTTGTTCGTGTCCTGGATTTTTTTGAAGCAATACTACATGCTTTTTCCTTCACTACATTGCCAGTGGTTCCAGGCACTGAATTCAATTGAGAGATTGTGGTTTTGAATGCACTTGACTGGGACAAATTAGTGTTGTTGGTTCCCAGACAAGTTATGACAGATGGATGATAAGAGAAATGTGCAGATATATAGGAAAGGTTATTTTTATTTCAGGTTTTTTTTAATATATCTTGGGAAATTTTAATGATGCAGAATTTTTGGGATCAAATATATTCACTACATTCCTGACTTTCCAAATGTTCGGTGTAATAGACAACTGCACACAACCATGTTCCCCAACGTGTTACACGGTTGTGTTGGAAGTGGGACATTCGGTGACGTTGTTTTGGAAGCTTGTTTTCTATATGGTACTTTGACAAATACTTTCTTTATAGAGGATACCAGCTTATCTACAAGTGGAAAATTTGCACGAATTGTTTCTGCAACCCGATGTAAACCATTTGCAAGACAGGTCAAGCTTTTATCGTGTAACTCGCATCGGTTACAAAGAGTAATAGACGCTCGTACTGAATACCATCAGGCTATATAGAAAGTTCAACGAATCAATAAAATATTTGGGTATAAAAGAGCTATTTGGAGCATCAAGTTCTATCGCAAGGAGAAATGTGGTTGGTTCATTTTTATGGAGAGACCCAACAATAAAATTTGCACTGTCACTGTCCTGCGTTTCGTCGACACAAAATTATCTCCGATCTGTTCTCTAATATTTTTATTTGTGAGATTAACACCTCTTCACATAATTTTTGCGAAGATTAGAATGGTCTGGCACTGTACACTTAGTATACTGGTAAATGTAATTTCTGTGCGTGGGATTGGTGAGTTTCCACAATGGAATATCTGCTGCTAAAAATGCTTCACACAAATCAAAGCAGAACTGTGAAAATTTGCTATCTGAAAATTCACTTAGTTTTTGAACAGGGACAATTTTTGTGGATTTGTTTGATATCTTAATGTTTAATAGTATTCAAATGCTGAAATACTAGAAAACGCTTTTCACAACTAACCGTTTCTTCACACGCTGCACAATACAAAATTCTACCATCTGTAGTTATCAAATCTGTTTCACACTCGCGATGATATCCGAGTAACCTACCTTTGTCACTCACTTTTACTTTCGGCATGATTCTATGAAAACAAAAGCTTTATACAAGCTACACTCTACTGACTGCAAGTCTCAACCCGCAAATGATGAAATGAGATATTATTGTGATTTGTGAACCTGCTGTCAAATTTCGGAAGTGAATTTCTAAAACAAACTATAAAGTAACCTTTGAATATTTTGAAACTCATTCCTTTCATACGATACAATTTATTATAAATCAAGTGGAATTAAACAATTAAGTTAAAACTAAATTAATATTATATTATGTTTACAAATAACAGCTGAACATAATTCCGAGCACTCCTTAACACCCACCTTCAATGGGGCTCTAATGACCTAGCTGTCGAAGGGCCCTTAAACCCTAATCACTCACTCACCCCCACCTTCATTTGTACTGCTAGAATGATGAAACAAACCAGATAAGGTGGGGATTTCCCGATATTACATAGCTAAATGCGTTGCAGGCTTGAGTTCCAAGTTTGTATCAGTGTTGTCAAGTTTCAAGACCGATTCGTATTTGTATGTGCAGCAAATTCACAAGAAATAAATAAAAATTTTAAATTTTCTGTGTAAAACAAGCAAATATGCAGCATAATTTGAAAGACACGGAAATATTATGCACATTAACGAAACGTGTAAAATATGCCATTATATGCACATTGAAGTCTTATTTAAATTGTTAGATATTTAGTAATTCATTCACATGCCAATTGAGCATACTTTCTGACAACAGAGGAAAAAATATGCATTTTCATATAATTCCGTCCCTGTGTGTGACATTGGAGTAAGCACTGTGAATGTCTGCTCTATGTGAAATGAAACTGTGCCTTCATTGATTAATTTGCAGCAAGCTCTTTCTCAAGAATACTGTTCTGTACAGTGCAAAGTGCCCAAGTGTATAATAATACCAAGGTAAAGTTGTAGTGAACATCTGTAAGCTACGTTCGGATTTTCTTTACTAATGCTAAGAAATAATTATTGTGCTATTGCTCCCTTAGAATCCGGTATTAGTGGTATTTCTCCCTTCTCTTTTTTATAGATGCCACATGTGTGTTGTGTACCAGGATGTATATCCAACTACAAATCAGAAAAAAACTCTTACTTTCATGTTCCCAAAAGACGAAATTAGGAGGCAGTTGTGGATTAGGAAGTTTTGCAGGAAATATTTTGTGCCCAGTAGAGCTGTAGTTGTGCGCATTAAACATTTTGATGAACGTTTTATAGTTTGAGAACATATTGCTTCTAGGGATTATGGCACATTGTTGCTAGAGAGGGGCCTATATGACTGAAGATGCGTACCTCTCAAGTTTTCAAAATCAGCCCTCCTATATGACATCAGCACTCCATCCCAAAACAAAAGACCCCGAAGAACACAGGATTGAGGCATTAGTTACAGGGGAAACTAGTTTTAACCAGTGACTTTGTGAGGGCAAAATAAACTCATTTCAAAATTTCAAAGAAGGTTATATGAATAAACTTATTGAAGGGTTCCCTGTGTCGGAGAACACAAACGCATTTGTGATAGTATAAAAAGTATTCAAGATGTTCTCGGGCTTCTAGCCAGGTGTAGTGATGAAGAGCTATCGACGTTTCGGGAGTGTACAGTTCTCCCACCATCAGGATGTTCGTCGGCAGGAAAACTTCAAATCATAGTATAAAAAGTATTTGAGACATTAATTAATGAGGTATTCCAGAAAGAATGTTTGAAATGTAACAAAGCACTTTAGTAACGGGTTTATCGTTAATGAAAATTGAGGAAGTACTGAGTTTTGTGCATTGTCTCTGTGAATGTAGCGTGTCACGAATTAAATTAGTAGAAAAATGTTTCTCTAGCTACAAACATATTGCTAAACAATTATTGCAAATGAAAGAATGATTCACTAGCTCATAAGAAAGGCCAAAAGAAAAAAATCTGATGTGTTGCACTCGCATGACTTTCTCTACTCTTGTACTAACCATTCTTACAAACTCTTATTGCTTATTTCCTTGAAGGTGCAAGGGGAATATTAGAATACAGTAGTCTTTGAGCGATAGTCCAATCTTTTAAAGTTTTTATATCCCGTTCTCTTTGTACGTTTAACATAAAAAATGAAAAACGATGTTCCATTTCACGAAAGTTTTTTCCCCCAAACTGACACAAATCACAAGGAATATCTCCGAAATGGTTCACACTACAAGAAAATTTATTTTGACATAAATTGTGTGTTTTAGCAAGATCTACATTTTTAGTATAGTAAGATTTTGTCTCTCTCTTACGGTTTACGAGTTATTCAAAAGTCATCCAGAGTAAACAGGACTACATGCCTATAACCAGAAAATTCAAAATATACATTTCATTTGTCATACAAATATCTTAAACATATGGCATTTTAATCAAAATCGTTGGAGCCATTTTCAAGAAAATAAACATTTTCGAAAAATTGTCATGTAAAGGGTAGTTTAAGGTGGGGCTATTTTGTTCAAAATTTTCGTGTCGCATCCTTGAAAGACATTAAACTTAAATACCAACTTAACCGACTTCTCGTTTTTGAATTATGCTGTCCACATCCTGACAGACAGACACACACACGGACCTTCTTCTAAAAACGCTTTTCTTTTAAATTTTTTTTTTTATTCAGAAGGCCTCAAAACATATATTTCCGGTGAAATCTCGACATCGAACTTTTGGGTGGAATACAATACTTCCTCTACTTACCAGTAGAGAAAGTAAAAATTGGGGACGTTAGAAAAATGATGTGCGCATCTAGCAGACTGAGTAAACTCTCAAAACATGGATTCGTTAAGTTACATTTCTTCTCTAAAACATCCATAAAGGCCAAGTTCCGAAGCAAAGGTATGTAGCGTTTTGTATAGGTAAGTATAATGCTTGCCAGTGTTTTCTTTTTCAGCTTGTACTGTACTATGTTCATTCCACAGTGTATATGACACTATGTACACCACAGCGATGAGAATGCCGGTTGAATAATTATTTACTATATGTGTATGTTTATTATTGTGAAAATATTGTGACCTTTAAATGCATTTAAATGCATAAAATACATCCAAATAATGCAATAACGCATGCTTCATCCCGTTGCTGTTACACTACCGCTGTGACGTCGCAGTCGTGAGGAGCGGGCCATTATATGTATTGCAATGGCCACGATTAAATGTAAATACTAAAGCAAATGTAAGGGCACTTTAAGTATCAGAATTTTGTAAGCAAAATTATTCGTTTAAAACATTACAAAGGACACAGTATGCAAAGGATTAAACTGCTTACTTTATGGTGTGGATTTTAACCTAACTTATTTGAATTAAACTGTGTGATGGTTTAGATGCATTTTGGAAAGACATACACTAACATGTCAGTTTCATTCATTCCATGAATATTTCCACCACGTTTCTCATAACCTTAGTATGCAGGGTGGAAGGTACTGCCTCGGCCAGAATAATCTGGCTAATAGATGCAGGTGTAAGAAACATAAAATGCTAAGTTTCATTTCATTAGGTTTAATAGTTTTTATAAAAAAAATTAAGTTTTTCGGTAGTGTAAATGACAACGCTGTGCTGTGTTCGCACACGCCAACGACCTGTGTTGAACCCGAGCAGCGCGTGCTTCCAGACCAGTACTGCCTCAGATGTATACAAAACTCCTGTCTAGCGTGTGCCTCGCGGCCAACACTGCCTCGGTTGTAAACAAAACACCCGACCGGCGTGTGCAAGCACTGCACTAAGACATCAAGAAAACATTGGCCCAGTGCATACGATCATTCCTCTCACAACCCAGCGACTTGTGTTGAACCCGATCGGCGTGTGGCATCAGATATAAACAAAACACTCGTTTACGTACCAGTGAAGCAGCCACAATCTCGGGCTAATCGGCAATCAAAGGTGTGAGCATAGCTGAAATGACGCGTTCGTTCAAGTAATAATGGAGGCGCAGTTTTCCATAGTGAAGACAGCATAAGAATGAATCGATCAAAACCACGTATCTTAGTTGGTTAGTTTTGTGGGTTTAAGGGCGATCAACTTCTAGGTCATCAGCGCCCTTAAAAGATTCATGGCAATAGCCAGATATACATTTTACTTAAAAATAAAAATACCAGTAACAAGGAAAATATACACATCAACGTAAAAACAGTGGCACTAGCCAGATATGAAACAAGGTGATAAATATGTCAAAAAGCATAAACAAATATCTAAAAATTAAAATCCTCAAATTCATATTACAATCCGCTAAAAACTTAAAAACTATCAGCCGCTGTTTTGTCGTCCGCTAAGACCTCTGCAAGCCTGTCAGGCAGTTGCAGAGAATCTCGAAGTGCGCTAGAGAGGAACAGTATAGCAGCACATGTCGAACAGACAAAAGGTTCTCACACAGCGGACATTGAGGGGCAGGGTTCCTTTTAAATAGGTAACCATGCGAAAAATTGCAGTGCCCTATTCTTAATCGAGCCAAACTAATTTCCTCGCGGCGAGATGTGCGACAGGAAGTTACCCATTTTATCGGAAGTTCTTTCACTTCTCTAAGCTTATTACCGCGGAGAGATGACCATTCTTCGTGCCAGGACGACAGCACCGCTCTCTGCACTTCAAGCCTAAAGTCTTCTGTCTTTGCTGCTAAATCTACCATTTCATTCCGGTAAACCTACGTGACCAGGAATCCATGCACATACCACGTCGACGCCAGAAGCGTGTAAAACATGGAGGGCATCCTGGATACGTTGTACAATAGGGTGGGGGTTGTACAGCTCACAAAGGCTCTGCAGTGCACTAAGGGAATCGCTCAAAATCAGGCAGTCACCTAATTTACGACGGCGTACATACAAAACGGCTTGGTAAATTGCATACAGCTCTGCAGTAAAAATGGAAGTGCTATTTGGAAAACCGAATGTATGTGGTCCGGTTCCATAAACATAAGCACATCCAACACCATTGGTGCTCTTTGACCCATCGGTGTAAATACATGGACGGTCAGTGTAGCTTGACAAAAATTCTAAAAAAACACGTGCGGATACTTGAAATAGGCACCGTGGACTTCTGGCATACAGTCATCCCAAGATCTACATGGGGCGTGCCAGATAGTCAGGTGGGGGGGGGGGGGGGGTAAAGCTTCTCGCCTTTGGCGAACATCTTAGGCAGTCCCATTTCATGCTTCTCTAGAAGAACTTGGAAACGAAACCCCGCTGGCTTAGGATTAAGGGTGCTATTCCTATACCGTTCTCTTAGCGTGGTGGTGAAAAAAGAAGCGAACGTTGGGTGCTTAGGCATACATCTAAGCGCACAACCATAATTTGCCATGAGAATCTCACGCCGATATTGCAGAGGAGGCTCTGCGGACTCGGCGTAAAGGCTCACCACTGGGCTTGTTGGAAAAGCTCCTATTGCCATGCGGATGCCCCTATTGTGGACCGCGTCTAATCTCGGCACAGATGGTCGTGCTGACGATTAAACAATACACCCATAGTCTAGTTCGGATCGGATCAGTGCGCGATACATTCGCAACAAAACTGTCCGATCCACTCCCCACGATTTGCCATTTAATACTCGCATGATATTTAGGAAACGGTCACATCGTGCTCTTAGCTGTGCAATGTGCGACGACCAACTAAGCTTCCTGTCCAAGATCAAACCCAGGAAATGTTAATATAAATTACTTTTTATTTCACGTTAACTACAACATTTTGAAATATAATGAACTACTTGAATTTATGGAACAAATTCTTCATACTTCAAAATCATTTTCTACTTTTTAGTTCGGTTTGTTATAAAAGCATGTTTTTCTTAGTTTTTTTTTTAAAACTATAATTTATTTTTAACTTTTTAGGCTCACATTTTTCTATTCAATTTTTTTTTCAGAACTTTTAATTTGAAATCTTTTAGAAG
Source organism: Tenodera sinensis (assembly GCA_030765045.1). Taxonomy (NCBI): domain Eukaryota; kingdom Metazoa; phylum Arthropoda; class Insecta; order Mantodea; family Mantidae; genus Tenodera; species Tenodera sinensis. The sequence continues at coordinate 267,308,746 of CM060964.1, forward strand.
TTTGTGAGTTCGAAATTTCTTTCAAATATTTTTTGGAAAATTTTCAAATCACTATTTTTGGGATAGTATTAGACTACAATTACTGTTTTAACTACACTTCAGTTGTTGTGGACTTCCTGACCCTGGGTAAACTTCGAGCCACAATCCTTCCCTCGAAATCTCTTGTCCCTCTCAGATCCTCTCTCCAGGCATCCCCATCTGTCAATATTTTCAGGCGATTTAATTCCTTTATTCAGTGCAACTTGTGTCGATTTCTAAACTACCAGCTGTTGTGGGTATCTTGGCCCTGTATGAACTCCGGTCCGCGATTTCCCCTGGATCTCGTGTTCCTTTTAGGTCCTTTCTCTGGACATCTACGTCATCCAATATATCTATATGTATCTATTTAATTAAAGCAATTTTCAGGGTGCGTGTAGAAATGTGCCTTAGTGGCATTTAAGATGTGTGACGGGATAAACCGAATTGGTTGTTAAAGGGAAATTAATAATAAAATATTCGGATAGACCATATAGCTTATTCATCTAAAAGGGCTACATATATGAATATTTGCGAAGGCCACGGAAAGACCGTCATTAGGGTAAGGTCGCCAGACAATGGCGAACAAAGGATATGAAACTCCTTTACAAACCATTGTAAAGCTAATAGTGACGCAATGTACACTGAAGCAAAATCCCCTTAAAACGCACCCGCTTAGACAGGACATGCTTATTGGTGGAAAATCGAATGTCGTGGACATAACATGGATTTCCACCAATAAGGACAACCATATAGCCATGAAGAAGTAGTAAGATGAGGGGAAGGTTGAATTAACAAAACCAGTGAACATTGGCAGGGACTTACACTAGGCACTTCTAACTTCACCCTCACAAATTGGCTGTCAGACATGACTGACACACTCACAAGTTGGCGTTACATACGCACTTACACAGGAACTTCACACTCACAAGTTCACGTTTACGCACTTGCGTGCGTGTATCCTGCCGTCGACCGCGGGAATATCAGTGCCGGGAAACATATAGCTGCGCCGGGTATATGGCTGCGAGGAAGAAAGTTTTAAATAAATGTGGACTGGAATACAGGTTTCACAATAAATGTGGTATTTATTTCAACACCCACGAGATAGAGTCTCAGCCGTGGCAGTACAGTGAGACCGAGGAATCCGCAGATGTTATAACTGTACCGTTTCCTATAAATTTAGCTTAGTCATTCTTTATCCTGGCGATTCTGGTCAGGACATTGGGAGAAAGTCATGATATATTCTCATCGGTGCTTAACACGTGTGCAAATTTTCAAGTCAGACAACCCTAACTTGGTGAAAATTACGTCGAAAGATTGTTATATTGAGAAATGTATGTAAGTAATTTTTTTTATCAATCAGGATTATTATTTTATTGCCATTGGTCCTCGACACGTGTGAAAATTTTCAAATCAATCAGACGACTCTAAGTTGCTGAAAATTACGTCGAAATATTCCTTTCCATTGATAAATTTAGCTTAGTCATTTTTTATCCTGAAGATCCTAGTCAGCACATTAGTACAAATTCAAGATATTATGGTATTGTCATCAATCCTTGACATGCGTACAAATTTTCAAGTCAATCAGACGTCTCAAGTTGGTGAAAAGTTCGTTACTTTGTTAAATTTAGCCAAGTCACTTTTTTATCCTGATGATCCTTGTCAGGATATTAGGACAAAGTGTTGATGTTATTGTATTGTCATCCTTGCCTTGAGATATGTGCAAATTTTCAAGTCAATCAGACGTCTCAAGTTGGTGAAAACTGGGTTGCGTTATTAAATTTAGCCAAGTCACTCTTTTATCCTGATAATGCTGGTGAGGACATTAGGACAAAATCATGATATGGTGGTATTGTCATCGGTCCTTGACATGTTTGCAAAATTTTAAGTTAGTAATCAGACGACTCAAGTAGGTGAAAGTTACGTTACATTGATAAATTTAGCTAAGTCCCTTTTATCCTGATTACCCTGGTCAGGATCTTAGAACAAAGTTATGATATTGTATTGTCATTGGTCCTTGACATGTATGCAAATTTTCATGTTAATCACAAGACTAAGTTGGTGAAAACTACAGCGAAAGGTGCCATTACATTGATAAATTTAGATGATCAATTTTGTTTTATCCTGATGATCCTGATCAAGAGCTTAGGATAAAGTTATGATATTATTGTATTGTTATCGGTCCTTGACATGTGTGCATATTTTCTAATCAGACGACTGTAAGGTGGTGAAAATTAAGTCGAAGCACGCGCGCGCGCGCGCGCGCACACACACACACACACACACACACACACACACACACACGCACACACGCACACACGCACACACACACACACGTGAAGCTAATATAAAGCGTGCAAAAACCACCCCTCTGCAGTCTTTTGGCACTAGTAAACAACAGCACTGTGGCTATTTAGGCCATTGTATCTGCGTGTCGTTGGCCTCTGTTGTTCTGCATTCTTTGTAGTAGTAATGGTTGAGTAGATAATGTGAAGCCAACTGCTTAAGAATTCCTGCGTTTACTTTATTATTATTATTATTATTATTATTATTATTATTATTATTATTATTATTATTATTATTATTATTATTATTATTATTATTATTATTATTATTGTTGTTGTTGTTATTGTCATTATCATGATTATTCTGTATTTCCCAATTGCATTTAGCACAAACTCTTCACAATTTTGTTTCAGCCAGTATTCCTGAACCGTACCTTGAGCTACATGAAACAGCGCATGTCTCGCACTCACAAGCATCGCAAAGGGTTTAAGGTCGACTGCCTGTTGGATCGAATAAGTATGAAGAATAGAGAAGTTCAGCAAGTGCCTGTGGAGGAATATATAACCCTAACTTTCTTAGGGTTTTATGATGGCAAAAGTAAGTAAAACAATGTGGAAAATAAAATTTTAACTAAAATGAAACCTAGAAATAACTTATAAACTGCCAGAATGGCTTGAGAATTTAATGCCATTCTGGCAGTTTGTCACAATAGCTCAGTGGTTAGAGTGTCCGCCCGGCAAGCGGAAGGTCTGTGGTTCAAATCCCAGTTGTGGCATTGAATTTTTAAGTTCCAGTTCTACCTCTTAAACTTTGCCCACACACGGCTTGTGTGTTTAAAAACACCAACAGTAAGTTTGTTGGCATAAATAAATAATAACTAGAAATAACTGTTCGGGATGCTAAGAAATTGAAACAAGGGTATTGTGCATAGAACGGGATAAGCACTTTGTCTTCTCATAACTCCATACATAAAGTCAGAAGAGCTGCTAATCCCTCTATATTGCATGGATGAATGCATTGAGGCTGCCAGTTTGATGCAAAATAGCTACTCCAATTGGATATGGAGCAATTCCGCGAATATGTCATACGTAGTGTTAAAATTTGAAACCAATGTTTCACTTTTTTTACTGAGGAAAGATGATGCTAGATACTCCAAAGTATCTTATGAAGTGAAAAATTAATGTTTTTGACGTGAATATCGGTTCAAATTTCACTTCTTACCCACATATTTCCAAAACACTAAAAATAAGCGTGAATAACAGTGATTTTCATATCAATGTTTCAGGAGCTAAGTACAACTGTTTTAATTTTTTTGTTCTGTACATCAAACAATTACTCTTCGTCTTCGAAACGTGTATATGGCTAATAATTTTCGACATTTATAAATAATCCTTAGAGCCTGTTTAATTATTACTGTGTGTCAATGTCAGTGACGGTAAATAAGGATAAAGTCCTCTGCAGGGAAAAGTAATAGACTGAAAAAAATATCCTTTTTGATTCTGGGTCATTACAATATAACAAATAAAAAAGTATCAGAAAGTTTTCTTCTATAGTCATTCGTTTTCCCACAAAACACGTGACTAATGGACAATTAGTGCTGGCGCCCTGTGGTCGTCATACGCGTACAGCGCTTATGAGACTTCGGTCAGGATACTCCGTTTCTGACTCCATGGCTAAAACACCAGTCCAAAGACAACGTGAATACAAGCAATGTCTGAAGGAGCAAGGCAGTTATGCACAATGGAAGGAAAAAATAAAAGTGACTATGAGGAAAGGAAGAGCAATACTGAAACAAACAAAACAAGGAAGAGAACACCTCAAAGCTGAATATAGGAGACATAAGCAAGCACAGCGGGCAAGACAGAAAATAAGAGACCAAGAAGGATACTCCATCAACATCGGCGGCTTTCAAAAGCAGACAGCATTTTGGAAAGTGCAGAAAACGTGTTGAGGAAGCATTGCTGCAATCTCCACGCAAAAGAAAAGAAATGATTGGTAAGTTAGCAGTTGAAGAGGGATTGCATGTTGTAAAACCAAAGCATTCTGTCCTGGTATCAGGAAAACAACTATCAGAGGAACTTAAAAGTACAATCATCAAGTTCTATCAGGATGATTCAATATCTTACCAAGCTCCTGGAAGCGTATATTGGTGAAATTCAGAAACAATATTTTGCTTTGGTGTCTGATTATGTATCACATGACAAATATGCAGTTGATATTTGCTTAAGGAATATATTTTCGGAAATATTGGATATTGTTCCGAATCTTGAACTTGTGAAAGTGTTTTCTGATGGAGCTGCTAGTCATTTTAAGCAGAAATACACATTGAGTCATGCGACATATCTTTCCGAAGTATTTGGAATCCAAATTGAATGGCACTTCTTCGAATCCTATCACGGAAAGGGAGCAGTAGATGCGATTTGAGGACAAGTGAAGAGGATGGCCTAAACAGCTGCGAAAGCGGGAAGCAGGATTCAGAGTGCTGAAGAATTTGTTAACACTGTTAGAAAGAAAACCAAAATATGTCTTCTTGAGGTTTCTCTGCCTGAAATTGAAGAAGCAAAAGAATTTCTCGACAAAAGATTTGAACGTATTTTACTTATGCCATCCACTCAGCGGGTTCATTATGTGAATGTATTAGGTTTAAATGTTGTGGAATATGCTTTTCTTTCGTGTGCGGAAAGTGTCAGAATGATGCACAACTTTCGGAAATAAAAACAGTGTAGTGATATGCGCGTGTACTACGAGGCTACTCCATTTAGCGTTCCTGCACTATAAGGAGTCCAATCATGTGATATAGGTATGTGCTGTGTGCTCTCATGTGTCGTCTTTGTTATGGTTTTGAGTCAGCTTTTTATACTTGCAATGACGTAACTGTGATAAGAAATGAGAGCTGTCAACATCTGTTTATATTGCATGACAGTAATGCTTCTCCAAAGTATATGATTATTGTCAAAACGATAAATACAATTACAGCCCTGTGTGTATTACATGCATGTAACGTATAATACGTATCACTATGATTTACCATATGTTATACCATGTAAAACAAAGACAAGGTATTACAATTTTCGCAAATGTCAGTCACAACTCATGTCAGTTAGTAACGCTGACCTTTTGAATAAATATCTCCAGATGAGAATAACATACCAAACTTTTTTTCAGGTCATTTGAAAGCTTAGAAGTTCCTCTCACAAGTGATTTTTTAGAACAAATCAAATACGAAAACTGAGGACAAACGTTTGAAGTTGGACCTGCAGTTGACAAAAATGTCACTTAGTCACGAAAAGTTTAGCGTTCATTATTAAATAATTGTTTCAATTTTTTAAGGTCTTTATATTTCCTATCAACCGCCAATGTATTCTCTGTCATCGTATGTCGTTAAAATAACATTTTTACACCTATATTGACCATTAGACAGGCATTTTAAGAAGAAAATGTAGTGTAAATGTCAGTCACACGCGGAATTGCTCAATAATAATAATAATAATAATAATAATAATAATAATAATAATAATAATAATAATAATAATAATAATAATAATAATAATAATAATAATAATAATAATAATAATATATTATATAATATATAATAATATATTATATAATATATAATAATATATTATATAATATATAATAATATATTATATAATATATAATAATATAATTTATTAATTATTATTTATTATTTATTATTATTATTATTATTATTATTATTATTATTATTATTACTACTACTACTACTACTACTACTACTACTACTACTACTACTACTACTACTACTACTACTACTACTACTACTACTACTACTACTACTAATACTACTACTACTACTACTACTACTACTACTACTGTTGTTGTTGTCGTGTAATATGTCGTTGTCTGAGTGTAATATGCCTGAAGCCAAGAACATCAAGCAGATTGCCTGCATGCTCATTGATGCCAGTTGCGCATTTGATTATGTGGAGTGGGTAATGCATATGGAGTACAAAGCTATGCATCTCTGAGAAGAAAACTCACAAGTTGGATATTTACACCACCTTTTGTTTTTCTCTCTTTGGCTCTCTCACCACACACACACACACACACACACACGCACGCACGCACACACACACACACACACACACACACACACACACACTGGGTGTCCCGAAAAACACCGACAACGCTTAGTATGTTGTGCGGGATGGCAAACTGATTTTCAGATGGGAACCCCTGTCCGGAAATGTACGGTTTGGACGCTGGAGAGCGTCGAAGTTTGAGAACTGAAGTTTGTGACAATTTGGTAACATTCATTTTGGTATCTTAATATGGAAGGTATGGAACCCTTTAGCCATCTGTGTACTGGGATAAACGACCTGAGCATAACATTTCTGTGCATGCGCTAAGTTCCTCCAGAGTCCATGGTGAGAGTCCTCTGCGTTACTTATGTAGTCTCCAGTACAGTAACGTTTTTAACAACAGTGCGACACGAACCAGTGCACAGGTGCGGAAATGGCCGACATGACCTCCAGCATACTTTGTTGTAAATGTGCGGAATCACTTCAACGTCGCATATTCACATCGATGGTTTGGTAGAGGTGGACCAGTTCCATGGACAGCACGGTCATCAGATCTGACACCTCACGACTATTTTCTGTGAAGTTGTATGAAGAGTTGGGGGAAGACATTCCTGTAAGGTCAGCGGAGGACCTTATTGCTCGAGTCCACGATGCGATTGAAAATCTTCAAAGACAGCCGCACGTATTGGGTCATGTGCATGAGGCTCACCACCGCCAATAGAGGCTCTGTAATGATGTAGGAGCTACACAGTTCGAAGCTTGCTTGCAATGTAGACAGCTCGATGTTGGGTTTACTGAAGAAATGTGAACATACACTTCGATGCGCTACAGCATCCAAACCGTGTATTTCCGGACAGGGAATGTTTCAACATTCACACACTATCAACACACTAGCACAACATACTAGCCGTTGTCGATGTTTTTTTTTTTTGGGGGGGGGGGCGGCGGTCACTGTATGTAGATATATAAAGACACACACACAACAGTTCTAGGCATGTGAAAATCTTAATGATATCTACAAAGCGAGTTACTTATGAGATCAGAAGGTGATCTGTCGACTGCATACTGGAGAGTCAATGGGACAATGACAAATATTCGCACATCAGTTGTGCATTGCACATATTCAGTCATTCCTTTTATCTCTGCCGTTTCATGAAGCCAAAGACACGTGCAATTTTGTTACCCTGTTTCGACAATGTAATACTTTGCCTGTTAACTTTGAAAACCTAGAAGGCATAGTTGCAAGGGTTGATCAGTAAAGACCGAGATTGATTGTTTTTCACAGATGTTTATTATTCCATTTCGATGTTTACATGATCTTTTACAAAGTACGCCTATCCTACTTGAATGCTCGTTTTATAGCATCTCTGCCAGTCCTTGAAGACATGATGTAGGCAGTTCTTTGACAGATCTTTGAGAATTGCGTCGCGTTTCTTGAGCACTGCTTCAGAGTTTTCAAATCGAATCTTCCGAAGCTTGGTCTTTAGTGACGGGAATAAAAAAAAATCACATGGTGCAAGATCGGGGCTGTAAGGTACATGCAGTTTACAGATAATGTTGAATTGAGCCAGAAACTGCCCCACTTGATTTGCGACGTGAGGCCGTGTATTGCCAGGATGAAGTCGCCACCCTGTCGTTATGGTACGTTATGGTCGTTTCCTTGCAATGTACTTCCTCAGTTTAGCCAATGCTGCTGTGAGCGCAGTGTAAGGGGGAACTACACGATTGTAATCATTTCATTAGAATAAAAAAATGTGACTCAGATTCTCTGCAGATGGAATAACTTTCACCTTTTTTGGTGCGGAGAACCTGGCGATTTCCACTGTTGGTTCGTTTTCCTTCAGGATCATAATGATGCAACCATGACTAATCATAATCAGTTCCAGAAATGCATCCCCTCCATGTGTGTGTGTGTGTGTGTGTGCGCGCGTGTGTGTGTGCGTGCGTGTGTGTGTGTGTGTGTGTGTGTGTGTGTGTGTGTGTGTGCGTGCGTGTGTGTGTCACCTAACAGGTACTAACATGGGTCATAATTGTAAAGACACTGCCCACTGCCATATGAAATTGTCAACACTTCATTTAGGTTACGTTCCAGTCACAGCTGAAGCCGAAACACTAGACCCACCTTGCTTGACACAGGCAAATCTGCCATCTTTGAAGTCCGTGAACCACATAAACACTGTTGCATGAGGTAGTGCATCTTCACCGTTCGCTTGCTGCAGCTTTTCGTAAGTTTCTGTGGTTTAAGGTTTGAAAGAAAACAATTTTATTGCACTCCTCTCCCATCACCTTCATTGTTCAGTATGCGAAATGCAAGTAGGGTCTACAAAATGAGCATTACCACCAAGCTACCGATATGAGTGTGTTGCCGCCCAAGGCCATTAGACATAAAATCCCATTCTTTTCAAATATTCATGGTATAGTTAGGAAACTATCATGAAAGGTGCAGGAAAAAATCGGCCTCAGTCTTTGTTGATCAGCCCTCGTATGGATATCACAAATATAAAATAAGCACGCATTTCTCTCTTTGAAAACATAACCAGACATGGATGCAGACTATACGTATGCTTTGTGCACCGTAAGCAAAGGGAGGGAGGGAGATGTAGGTTTAAGGGAGCTCAACTTCATGGTCATCAGCGCCCTTAAAAAGCGTTTGATGGCAAAAAACCAGATATAAACTTCAATAAAAAATAAAATAAACACTAAACAGGAAAATAAATATACATAAATATATAAAACAGTGACAAAATCCAAAATTAAAACACAGTGATAAATATATCCTAAGAGTATAAAACTAGGTATCTGAAGTTTCAAATCCTCAAACTCGCCTTACTCCGATAAAAACTTTTTCGACCGCTTCTCGTCCGCCAAGACTTCTGCAAGTCTGGCAGGCAGCTGCAGAGAGTCTCGAAGGTGAGCTAGAGAGGAACACACTAGCAGCACGTGACGGACTGACAAAAGGTTGTCGCACAGCGGAAAAAGGGGAGCAGGGTCCCGTTTAAATAGGTAAGCATGCGAAAAATTGCAGTGGCCAATTCGCTACCGAGCCAAGTTAACCTTTCGACGAGATACACGAGAGGAAGTTATCTAGTTTATCGGAAGTTCTTTCACTTCTCTAAGCTTATTACTGCAGAGAGCTGATCACTTCGTGCGAGCACGACAGCAACGCTCTCCGCACTTCAAGCCTAAAGTCTTCCGAAGTAACACGAGAGATGGTAATTCTGGGTTCTGTCGCCCTTGCTGCCAAATCTGCAATTTCATTCCCCGGAAAACCTACGTGACGAGGAATCTGTGCACACACCACGTTAACGCCAGAAGCGTGTAAAACACGAAGAGCATCCTAGATACGCTATACAACAGGACGGGAACTGTACAGCTTACGAAGGCTCTGAAGTGCGCTTAGAGAACCACTCAAAATCAGGCAGTTACCTAATTTGCGACGGCTCACATATAAAACGGTTCGGTGTATTGCATACAACTCTGCAGTATAAATTGAAGTGCTGTTATGAAAACCGAATGTATGTGGTTCGGTTCCATAAAAATAAGCACATTCAACGCCGCTGGAGCGCTTTGATCCATCTGTGTAAATAAAACGTCGGTCAGCATAGCCTGACAAAAGTTTAAAAAACAAAAAAAAACAAAACAAAACAAAAAAACTAATAATAATAAACCAAACAAGTGGAGGTACTTGAAATAGGCATCGTGGACTTCCGGTGTACGGCCATCCCAAGATCTACATGGGGCGTGCCAGGTAACCATATGGGGTAGAGCTTCTCACCCTTGGGAAACATGTTAGGCATTTCAATTGCAAGCTTCCTTAAAAACTCCTGGAAACGAAAACCCGCAGGCTTAGGACTAAGGGTGCTCTTCCTATACCGTTCTCTTAGCGTGATGGTGAAAAAAGAAGCGAACGTTGGGTGCTAGACATACATCAAAGCGCACAACCACAATTTGCCAAGACAATCTCACGCCGATATTGCAGAGGAGGCTCTGCGGACTCGGCGCAAGGCTCACCACTGGGCTTGTTGGAAAAGCTCCTGTTGCCATGCGGATGCCCCTATTATGGACCGCGTCTAATCTCAGCACAGATGGTCGTGCTGACGAATAAACAATGCACGCATAGTCTACTTTGGATCGGACCAGTGCGCGATACAGTTGTAACAAAATTGTGCGAAGCGCTCCCCATGATTTGCCATTTAGTACTCGCAAGATGTTCAGGGAGCGGTCACATCGTGCTCTTAGCTGTGCTATATGCAATGACCAACTAAGCTTCCTATCCAAGATCAACCTCAGGAAGCGCGTCTCATCTGCGAAGGGAAGTAAATCTGATTCGAAAGGGAGCGAAGGTGGTATTCGTCTCCTACGGCGCCAGAAATTAACTCAGATTGACTTCTCGGTTGAGAAACGAAAGCCGTTTTTCGAGCTCCATTCTCGAAGTTTGTCTAAACATTGCTGCATGCGCCGTTGTAAAAACGCCGTGCGCTGAGTACAATAGATAGCGAATTCGTCTACGAATGGGCATGACAAAACTCCAGGTGGAACACATTTCCAGAGTGAGTCGGTTGGTATAGCAAAATGCGTGACACTTAGTATCGAACCCTGAGGTACTCCCCCCTCCTGAATAAAAGAATTAGAAAAATCCGAGCCGACCCTTTCTTGGAAAAAGCGGTCTTTCATAAACTCCTGAATGAACAGCGGTAGGCATCCAAGTATGTTCCACGTATACAGGAACAGAATCCCCGCTCGTCAGCACGTATCATAAGCCTTCTCAAGATAGAAGAATATGCCAACGGTTTGACAGTTCTTCATGAATCCGTTCATTATTTGCGTCGATATCGACACAAGATGGTCTGCAGTTGAACGGCGTCATCGAAAACCACATTGGATGTTAGTAGGTTACGACTTTCTAACCACCATACCAATCGTCCATTGATTATACATTCCATCACCTTGCAAACGCAACTGGTGAGGAAAATTGGGCGCTAGCTGGAGGGAAAATAACGATCCTTTCAAAATGGAAATGGTGGCCTCCCGCCAATTTTCCGGAACTATACTGTCAACCCAAACACGAGCAGTGCTTCAGTATCTCGTATCTGTATGATGAAACTATTTCTTTAAATGTTAATCTCAGTTAACAAGGCATAGATAAAGGAATTGAACTGCGATTAGTAACAGTGATGTAAGCGCCAAAATGGAAATAGTGAGATTATCACTTCACTGGTTCCGGACAAATCTGTTCTAATTCAGCAAATAAGATCCAAGCAGTAGCTCCAATGTGCTACAATCTTTCAGCAGTTTTATAGACAGGGCTTTTATGGGGAGAAGGTTTACTAACAAATTAAAACCTCAGTTTGTGATTTTGGAGCTTGGGTCACCTTTGCTAATCGTAATCCAATTAAACTTTGGAGAATCATTCTAGGAGTAGGTTGTAGAAGAGTAGTGTTAGTGTAACATATCAAATGTTTGTTTTATAGACAAGAAAATTGTTGTATATGAGTTTGTTACTATGTCTTTGAGACCGTATATGAATTAAGTAAAATATTGGCATGGTAGCGTGACATTTTGAATTTAAATTCTTATTGTCAAACTGTTCTTACATTACTAATATTTTTCATATGCAGTCCTTCACAATTGTTGAACTTTATTTTTACTTTTTCTACTTTGTACCAAAAGGCATTTTTACTAAAGGGTTTGCATCAGTCTGTCTGTGAAAGCATAACTCAAAATGAAAAGTCTGTTAAATACTGAGCTTGGTTCTTAAGTCCAGTGTCTTCCAATTGGCCATAATCTTGCGGGCTGAGGGTGCTGATTTGAAGTTCTTTTTTCTAGGGGAATTTTTTGTGAAGTCGTGCTTGACTGACCACCAGCTTTTAGGTCTTCACTCTGTCCGGTCCATAGGTTCCTCTGCTCCTCGACAGGCATCTGACCCTTGACACTGGCTTGTAAGTCGTAGGTGGTGTAAGTCCTACATAGGGGGAGGGTAATCAGGAAAAGAAGAATTTTTGTGAAGCCACTCCATGGATTGTCATTTGGTCTCAGGTTCGAAATGGTTATACCATGTCTTATCCCCTGTGACAATCTTGAGTGATAAATCTTCGTCTGCTTCGTTATATTCAAACAGATATGGACAAAATAATGGTCCGCCTTTTTTCCTTGTCATCAGTAGGATCCAGATCCATATGCACTAAAAACACCCAAAATATGTGTGCAAGTTTGCACTAAAAATGTCCAAAATATGCACTTAAATAACAGAATATGCCCTTCTCACAAATTTTATTTTAGCTCACTGATATAGATGTTTCATTTCTTGAAAATGAATTAGAGTATGTCATCAAAGTTTCTCAATATTTTTGGAGGCTAAGCGTTTTCTATTGTTGGACAGAATTAGATTTTATAAATTCAAAATCTGATCTGTTGCACTCACATCACTTTCTCTACTCTTGTGCTAACGATTCTTACAAGCTCTTATTTCTGTATCTTCTTCGTGTTAGTTGAGATCATGGGCGTCGCGAAAGGGGAGCAAGGGGGGGGGGGGCGCGACCCCCCCCCCTTGGAAGTTGGTGAACTTAATGTGCAACCAATTGCTGACTATTAAACTATCATTTTTATTTTGATGTAAAGAACAATTTTTATTTAGTATAAATTAATATGGTTATCTGCCACAAATATAAATTTTGACAATAAAAAAATGATTTAATATTATCTGATTGCAAACTTCCAACATGTGCCCCCCCTGGGAAAAAGCCTGCCGACACTCATGGTTGAGATAAACATTTGTAGAAATTATCTTATTTCCTTGTAGGTGCTAGGGGAATATGGGAATACAGTAGACTTTGAGCGATAGTCAAATCTTTTAAAGCTTTCAAATTCTGATCTGTTTGCATGGTTAACATATTAAAAAAATGAATAACGATGTTCCATTTGACAGAAGTATAAGTTCTCCAAAACTCACTCAAATAAGGCATATCTCTGAAATGGGAGAAAAGAAAAAGATTTTTTAGACCTAAACTATGTATTTTGTATAGTCTATCTCTTGATTTATGGAAAAGTCATCCAGAGTAAGTAAATAGAACTACATGGGCTATAGACAGAAAATTCAAGATATACATTTCATTTGTCATAAAAATATCTCAAACATATGGCAGTTTAATCAAAATCGTTAGCCTTTTCAAGGAAATCAAAATTTTCGAAAAATTTTCCATGTAAAGAGTAGTTTAGGGTGGAGCAACTTTCTTCAAAATCTTCGTGTCACATCCTTGAAAGGCATTAACCTTAAATACCAACTTTAGTTTTTAACCAACTTTTCGTTTTTGAGTTATGCTGTCCACAGACAGGCAGGCAGGCACGCACGCACGCACGCACGCACGCACACACACACACACACACACACACACACACACAAATGCACACACAGACGCGTGCGCGGACCTTTTTCTAAAAATGCTTTTTTGGATTCAGGGGGCCTCAAAACATATATTTCCGGTGAAATCTCAACATCGAATTTTTGGGTGGAATACAGTACTTTCTCTACTTTACTATAACATAGAGAAAGTAAGAATGATAATTTCTTGACAATGGATGTTATTAAGCAGTACGTCTCCAACCATACTGATTGCTTGGAACATTCATCTGGCAAAGATTGTTTGATACCACTTGAGCCTAAATCAGCATGGAGTTTAGTTTTAAGATTTTTCCCTAGTTTTCTCAAGAGCAGCAGTTAGAGAAGAAAGTTAGTTGCTATAACTCGGCGCCAAATAAGAAGGGGATTGACAGATGTGAAGCACGTGGCGGAAACGCATAAATGAACGGGAGGGGATGCATGCGTCTTAGCAGTTGCCATAGCAACGAAAAGAATAACCAATTAGAGCTAAGGCATTATAATGGCGTTCCCATAGAAACGGTACACACAACGACCTTGTTGCCGATATGTAACACGCACGTAACACGTGATTAGCATGTGGCTGATGAACCCAGCAGTAACATGAAGTGCTTTTGTTATATTCTGTTATCGCTGCATATAAACAAATAGTGCTGCAGGCTGCAGCCCGAGCTTGCAATGCTTGCATCAGTTAAGAGATTGCCTTTATGTTGAGAAGTTCGTTTGTGTTATTCTAATATACGGTTATTTGCCTTGTGTTTACGTGTGTCTGAGTCTGTGCGTGTGTTGCGAGCTTTTGCATTTGTGCTAACGCTTTTAATTTTTGTTTAACAGTGTCAAAAAATAGTGACAAAGATAGTGCTGCCAAACGAAAAATTGAACGTACTCGAGAACCGAATAAAACTGTGTTTGGTAAAGGTATCCCAATTAAAGGACAAGCGCGGGAAATAATATGCTCTGTTAGAGAATATTTTGAAGAGGAGAAATTGAACGGGGGACCTCTTATTCCAGTCTCTAAGGTAATTGATAGAACCTCGCGTGCTGTAGGAATCGGTAGGAATACTATAGTTAAAATTGGGAAACAGAAGTACGACAAAGAGGGAAATCAGGCGTCAGGGTCTAAATTGCAGTAGCAGCAAATACAACAGTGATGCAAGTAATTCGGATATTAGCGGCATTTTCCCATTGGAATAAGCATCAATATTTCACAGGTATGTTTCTTTTGTTAACGCAAATATTTAGACATATAAAATTGCAATTCTGTCATTTGAATGCAGATTCAATATTTTATTGTTGTCTTTGCATACGAATATAAATAATATGTGCTCAACATTCCAGCCGCAGTGCAATCTTCGTACACATAATCATATCGCGGTCTCTACGTGGTCGTGGTTGCGATAAGCGGCAACGTCGCTTCTCCCTCACTGCAAACTGTCAATCCCTTTCTTGGTTGGCGCCGACAGAAGAGACTCGTGCAGGAATGCAATGTGAATTTCTAGGCTTTTAATAGTTTTGGAAAGTGATGAATAATGTACACGGATACCTATCTTGATGTACAATTATTTCATATTCAAATGCACACTTTACTTCACGAACACATGCAGTACAACTTTGATGACTTGAAATAGGAATTTTTTTGCGGTGTCAAGGGATTACCAACACATAGCTTCATTATATTTTTAAGTTTGTTCAGAAATATTGGGTAATCGATTATACATAAGATAAATGCCAAACTATGCATATATCTTTGTGCACTAAAACTCAAAATATGCACTTGCAGATATTTGCAGATATGATTTTCAAAAAATCTGGGCCACAGTCATCACTTAGGTTCATAAGTACCCATTTGGCACAAACTTTTGAATAACATGAGCAGTGGATAATTTTGTTGGCACTACCTACAGAGGTGCCTAGTTGAGCGGCAAGTGGTTTGGTTGTTACTCGTCCATCGTCCAATATAAGCCCATTGGCACCTTGAACTTTCTCCAGTGCCACACTATTGTGTGGCTTTCTCAAGTGTTGGAGATTTCATATTCTTGCTTTATCTCATTCTGCCTCTGACACACCCTGTTAATCCAATGACAGACAGTACTTCCTATCCACTATTTGATCCCCATAGACATTTTGTAAGCATCTCTGAATGTTAGAAATGGTCTCTTGGCCTGCAGCAAGAAATTCAATCACAGCTCCCTCCTTTGTACAAATGTCATGAGCAGCTGCTATTTTTCTGTTGGAAAACAATTAAACTTTGTGGCATTATAAAGCAAGATATCTTCTTTAAAGTTTCATTCATTTTTAATGAAAGGCTACCGATAAATAAAATTATGTGCATTACTTATTGAACCACCTAGTAGTTTTTATTTATTCTTTTATACCTTCTTGTGATATTTTATTTTTCCTACCTTTTCATTCATGGTTAACATTAGGAGGAATCTCATCTGTGTAGCTCTGCCTCCCCATAGTTCTGTTGAATCTGCCAATTTAGATTTTAATTGAAATTCTTTATCCATACGCTTATCAAAATGTCTTATTTCATTTATCCTATAATCAAGTCTTTTAAAGATATTTACATTTGCCATTATCACTATCCACTAATTTCTATTGAATAAAAACTGAACTATTTCTCACTATGTGCAAAAAAAAATTACATTTTGATGATTTTAACAAATTAGAAAGCGAGAACCATTCCACCTATTCCAAAATAATGTTACTTATGCTTTAGTTTTGGTTCCATTGCTGGACGTTTGCAGGTTAGAATTCTACCTCTAAGCCAAAGTCTTATTGAAAGCTAAATAGCTTACATTTCTTAAGTTGTTTCTAACATGAACCAAATGGATGTTTATTGATCTTTAAAAACAACAATTTGATGTACCAGATTTCCAAAACAAGAAAAGGGACACTTTGGTATTTCAGAAATTAAAAAAAAGGGGGGGAGACAAAAAACAAGACATCTGTGCTCTGATCTACACGAGTTTAAATCAGGGGCATATATTTCACAAAAGCAAGGGAAGCATTGATCCTGCTTTACAATTAACTCATTGACATACATATTTCCATTAAAGTCCTTTTAGTAAATTTCAGCATACAGGAGGCACTTTTGCAAGTAGTTTTCTGGAGCCCCAACAGATGACATGGAGAGTATGCTGATGGTTGATATTTAGGTGTATTCTCATTTTGCAGAAGCAAAGTATTTCTTCTTAGATTGTTGATTTTTGACATTATAGTAAGTGATGTAGTGTCAAAAATTGACTCAATAGTTAATCTAAATTGTTAGTGCACATCACTGTCACGAAGTTCAACATACATAATATTAATTCCAAATTAAATTAAAAGGTATTTTTGCTTATTAACTCATCCATGTTTCTGCTTGTTAGAGGTGAGGAAAGAAATTAACTCAGTTTGTTTTGTGTATAATATTACATGATGGAAGCAGTTTTGAAACTGCAAACTGCTTGTGTGAAAGCATGAATGCAGCAGGGAGTAGTGAAATGTTTGAGTGATGGAAAAGTGCTGTGTTATATGTGAAATTTTGAATTGAGGTTTCTCTTCGTTTACTTATGCAAAGAGGAAAGAAATCGTTGAGAAAGGTGGGGAAACTCCAGCGTTACATAATTTGAAAACAAAAATCAAAACTTGTGTGCGTCATTTTAATAAAAATACTTATGGCTAGAATGGCTTACAGGTTTTAAAAGTAGAGCGAAGTATTTTGTTGACCATGTCTAATGTTCCAAATACTATTGCTTCCGTACCATGGATTTCACGAAATGCCACTGAGTTAAATAACATATAATTATTTTGAACTTGGGGGTGCACTATTTATGATAATAGATAAGCAATATTAGAAATTATCATCATGATTATTATTGTCTGAAGACATTTAGTCTCCACAGCACTCTCTCATTAAAGTCAAAAGTTATACCTTGATCACATTTAACTACATGCACAATCTTGATGTTTCTCATCTTTCCTGATGAGAGAGGAAATGCTACACTCAGCTGCATTTCTTTCTGGTGCTGCCATCACAAATTCAACAACTGACAGCATGTTTTTGTAATGTATGTATCTTTTTGGATCAGCTTAAATGTGTCACATGTTTTTTGCCCAGTTGAGCATTTGTGTCTTTTTGGGTCTTTTATTTGGAAGTTTACAAAGGTGGATAACAATAGAAGAATTAGTGTTCTTATCCTCAAAATGTAACAAATCAAATATCTGAAAATGCAGTAAAGACTATTTGTAAAAAGTAGAGTTGGAGTTTGGCTAAACATTTATAAGCGTTCACTTTTTACAAATGTTCTGCAGGAACATGCTTTTGTAGGTTGCAATGTCAGCAGCTTATGATGTAGGCCACCACCTGTGAAAGCATGCTCCTGCAGAATTAAGTGAAACCTTACAAGAGTTTAGTTGACTTCAGTTCTATATTTTACATTGCTGGTGGTTTCACTGTATAAAGTTCCTTTTCAGGTTAATGAAGTTATGTTATGAATTGAAGAAAGGGCAGGATAGCACCATCATCTATTTAAAAAACATGGCAGGGGGAGGGGGGGGGGATTAGAGTCCAAGAAAGGGGATACTGTTCGCTTTAATGTATTTTAAGCAGCTCTAGAATTTAATCAGTAATGTTTTAACAGGAACATGCTTATCTTTTGGAATTTATGAGAGAACAATATTTGTTAATATTAATTTAGTAACAACCAGCAAGGAGGCCAAATATTGCGATTCTCCAGTGAAAGAGTGGACATACTAAAACAGAAGTTTTATATATATATATATATATATATATATATATATATATATATGCAATGATGCACACACTTGAGCAATGGTTTTAGAGGGTGAGATGAAACAGTTTTCAACTGCTTGATAATATGTATATCCCTTATTACCAGCTATAGCTAGGTATGTCCTTGAGACACTGAAAATACATATGGAGTAGTGTGATTGAAGATAACATATAGTGATGTTCAGTTGGCTGATTCAGCATAGACAAAACAAAATGTGCATAGCAGTTGTATTTTATCGTTATAAAATTATTAAGATTTTATGAAAGACACTGAAAAACATTTTTATACTCTTAATGGTTTACCTTCAGCTTCTTTCTGCTTCTATATAGCCACAGCCTTCTTTATATCCTAGCCATGAAACACTGGACCAATGCTGTATTTCCTTGTAATAGGTAGTCTGGCTTTCATTTGAGGCATAGTTTTGTTTGAGGTAATATTTACCACTTTCCCTTGAAAATGGTTTGAATGAAATCAGTCTTTTCTTTGAAAATTATACAATGTTTAATTGTGTGATTGCATGTTAAAAGACTTGGTTTCCTGCCCTTATTTGTATTAGTGATGTTCCAAATACAAGAGCTTTCTAGCTGTACTTGGATCAAAACTAATGTAGGAATATACATTTAACATAGCGTTTCACTTAAAACATTATTTGAATGTTTTCTGTAATGTAAACCTGACATAGGCATTTGTAAAACTTTGTAAAAGGATTGATAATCATAAAAGTATTTATTCTCATGTAGGCATATCCTTGATATACTGAAAATTTTGAAAATATGTTATGTATTGAACTTAATTTTAAGTTTATGCTATTGAAATAGCTTAAAACAAAGAGAAAGATCTCAAATAATTTATTTAAAATGTTGCATATAAATTTTACAATTAGTGTTTGCAGCTACCCTATTTCTTGTAGTTCTGTTAATATCAACAAGTTTTGCTACTATTAGTAACGAAAATGTGACACCCAATCCCTTCTAATAGATAAGTTGATATCAGTAGTATGACAACATGTATGAAATCCTTGGTGTGAATAAAATATTCATCTTTCCCTGAAGATGGGAGTGACGTTAGCTATCAAAATCTCCGAGATCTTTCCTGAATTCTCTTGGCTGATGAGAAATTATTTTCATATCGCCGACAGGAAAGCTTCAAGTCATGGTACAATAATTTATTGTTGAACTTAAAATACCTTTCTTGTGGCACTGTGCTCTCATTATGAAAATGGCTAAATCAGACTCCTTTTAGGTCATCATCAAGAGAATGTACCCAAATGTTTGTTGGGTTGGCTCTGTAACTGTCGGTAGAAGACTTGCCTACTGTACTAAGAGTCCCGGCTTCAATTTTCAGCGGGAGAGTGGAAATTGTTTCTCTAGGCAAGATTATTCCCTATCCTCCCGAGAGTTTGGAAGTCTGAATGAAAGTGAGTGTGTGCGTGAACTGACGTGTTAAAAAAACTACCACTATTACCACCGCCACTGCCGCCGCCGCCGCCGACACCACCACCACCACCACCACCACCACCACCCACCACCCACCACCCACCACCCACCACCCACCACCCACCACCCACCACCCACCACCCACCAACCACCAACCACCAACCACCACCACGTACGAGTTAACACCATGGCCTATAGGCAATATGTATGTTCAAATGAAAAGAGCGCTAATATGACGAAGTTAAAAAACAGGGTATAAATTGAAAAAAATAAACAATATTTTTAAATCCACGAAGAGTATCAAACATGTAACATGATTTCATTTACATGCTGTGGGTTTTTGGAATAGGATTTCTCGTCAGAGAGTTCTGATTAACTGTATTATCATTGATAATTACAGAGAACTTTAAATTCAAGATTTTGAGCATAGTTAATGAATATAATAGTTTCATACAGCTGTTTTACTGTCATAACATTTAGAGGAATCAGCCTAGAGTTAAAGTCGGCGAGAGCTAACGTTGCACTTGACAGCTCACGTGTTTCAAACACATCGCGCAACGATTAGTCGATTGGGCGAGATAGCGCTAGCCACGTTCACAGGTGAGTGAATCAGTTAGCTGTCAAGATTAGCTCTCGCCGACTGTAAGTCTGGACAGATTTTGTCAACTCCTTTGTATTGTTTTACCTAGTATAACCTGTAATGGTCTGACTTCCATAATATGTCAGTTTTGATGTGTCTACTACTCCTGAAACAGTTCTCTATCATTTAATCCTTTAAAAAGCACTCACACAATTATCACTGTTTGGAGTAATGTACGTACCTGCTGACAGTTGCTGTAAACTTACTTTGGTTGGTAACACAACATAACCTCCTAATGCATGCAACTCGAGAATGACAATAAGGCTGTATTCATAAACGGTACTTTCAATCCAGATTTTTCAAAGTCTCCTTCATGAATACAAGCCTAAGTAACAAAGAAAAATATTATAATCTATTTGCTGTTACAATAAAGCAGGCCTTCTAATAAAACAGCACTTACAGATATTAATGTGAATCCAAAAGCGCCCAATTCCTTCCAAGTCAGAGGTCTCTGATTCACTGTTGTTTCTACAAGAGTCTCAATTACATATTTTCATGTACTTTACGCCGCACAGCTGCCTTCAGAAACTCAAGTCATCACATTGCCCTAACACTGACCGCTCATGCTTTGGTTTCTTCCCTGCGTTGTTATTTTCCCCGAAGAAGCTTGTTATTTTCGCGTGTTAAACTGCTGATATCGACGCTAGTAAATTCTGATGTTAGTTTTACCAGATCTTTTATAGCCACGGTAGGATATTTTATCCGAAAACTTACTGAATACTTTCAATATAACTTTTTCACGGCTTTTTAAAGGCTTGCTCGCACGTGTTTAACAAAACCACTTGTATCCGATCTCGCTTCCATTTTACTGTTGTGTAGGCTAAGATGGCGCTGAGGCAACCACTAAACCCTGTTTGGACACTGGTGTTCAAAATATCAATTTTCTGCAATTAGTGGTAAGGTATAAAGTGTATTATTGTAGTATATTCGGTTATAATATTAAATTCTATAGTACAACAACAGCTGGGGTGATATATCGAAAGCAGGTAAAGCAAGAAGCTTAATAAACCCTGGAACTATATTGTGGAAGAATACCGGAGTATTAAAACGCACCAGCCAATGAGTTCATTTCCATAATTTGCTTCTATAGTTTTTATAAACGTTCATGCCAATTTTGGTATGAAGATGTTGACTACAATTCCTAATTAAATTTGAGAGGATTTCCTGATGTCTTTTGTACGTTTATCACACAGAAAATAATTGCTATGTGTATTGAAAACAGGCTAACTTCGCCCACAGACAAAATAAAGCGGAAAAATAGTTATTTGCCTGTGTTTACTGCAGCCTCTAGAAATGCATCATTTAATGCCGTATTTATTTTGGAACGGAAATTGTGTTAAAAAATTAAAGAAATTGAGTACTAAATAGTGTGTTCTCTTTTCTTTAAATCTTCATCGTACAAGAAACTAATTTTAGGCCAAAATTGTTTTTAAAATTAACTTAACTGTTTGGTCATTTTTAGGCCTATACATACATACATTTATTTGCATTCCATAGATCCTATCAATGCTTTGTTTTAAGATGTGATAGTTGTCTATAATATTCCTGAAAATAAACCTTTCATGTCTTATAAGAAGAAAAAGTTGCAGTTTCCTTACAAGCTGCTTCTTCTGCACATTGCACACATCCTCGTCTGGAAACACAAGGAAGAACTGTTTCCCTGAATTTTTTCTCAGGCACTTTATTTCATGTATTCCCAGAATTCAAAATGTCTGCAGCATAGAATCTTTGATTCTTCTCAATCAAAAACTGCACAAGAATGAAGTCTCCTGCATTGGCTCATCAACAACCAGTAGGAAACCACCTGTGTTGGAACCTTTAGAAGAAAAAGACTCAATTTGGAACCAAGTCATCTGCTTCTTGTAACACAAAACACGTTTCTATGGGTTCCATTCTCTTGAAATGGTGTTTCCGACTGACACACTCTTTCCAGCTTTTACATTCAACCTCTTTGGTCACTCTCTTCTTTCTTTCTCCTATGCATGCAGATCTCAGGGGTTGTGTGAATGGGTCACTATGGGTCACTCCAAGACACCACACAGTTCTTGTTTTACTTTCTTTAGTTAATATTCTGCAAAGTAAATTACTGTGATACTGTATTGGGTTTGTCTATGTATCATTATTTAATTTGATCTTTCTTCCTTTTCAGAGGTGCAGGTTTAGGAACATATTTGGGGACAATTTCAATATAGTCGGGCTGCAGGAGCAGCATCTGGAATGTTTCTTTGGTATTTTGGCCGAATGCAGAACAAATTCAGTGAAATACTAATTGTTCAATCGGTTTCAATCTTAAATAGCATATCTTTAGAGATACTTAACTCGTCAATAATGTGAAACAGAAATCACATACACCTTCAAGTTTTAACTGGGTATAAGTTCGTTTTTACTGTTCCGAACAGCAACATTTATCGATGGAATGATATCAGCTGCTACTGATGTCTACTTTACGTACCAGGATGCATGGAAAACAACTTTGCAACTAATGTGCCCCATCGGCTGTACAATAAACCCTACAAAGTGGTTACCCTATTAATAGTATAGATGACAGAATAAAAAATCAAGTTCAGCAACCTGGAGAACCCAAAGAAACTGTGCCATGGAGCTGCTTCATCCACCACGAATACCACATGTGGATCTAACCCGGGCCATCTAGATGGTAGGTGAACGCTCTAACTACTCGGCACGGCACCACCATAATTTTACAATGAATAGATTATAGTACACAGGCAGAATATTGCCTACAAGAAGACCGCAAAAGATTAAGTTGCTCTATGAGTAACTTTAAATTATTTTCTCCTTTATTATTTGCATCTGTATTAGCAATTTCTTTATAATTGCATACTTTATTTGTGCATTATTTAAAATTACTTTCCTGTGTATGAACAGACACATACATGGATAGTAACTTTTCTATCTGAGACCACAAACTTTGTTTCTGATCCACTGGTAACACCCACTTTGAATCAGTGGATGGCAATTAATAACAATTTATATTTACCTAAAAACTCCCAGGTTTTAATGCACAGCAATGCTATTTACAATAAACACTTTTCTATTTATTGGTTAATCTTCACAATCAATGTGAAGGAGGTAAAAAATTGTACATATTTTACTAATGTTTACTGTCCATTTTTCTACTTTTAATTTGCGGTGCCTAGTATCAAAATCCGCCAAATCCATTTTTTGAGCAAACTGAGTTGTGCATCGCTTCTGATAGATTTTTCGTCAAGGAATTCAATGCAGCCATGATAGAGCAAAACCTGACGCATCTTATTAAAATACATAGTCAAAAATGTGGCTTTGTACTGCCAAATCCAGCACCTATTTTGACATTTTTAGTTTCAAAGTCCTCCAAATCCCTTTTGACCAATAAGTGCCTTCTGTGACTTCCCAGTTTGACCAATGAAAATCTTTTTGCCTGTACATGTGTGAAAGTGACTTTCTTGAAAATGCAAGCATAATTTCTTCTTGTCTCTGTCATCACAATAATAAACACTGAGCTTTGAGATAAAACAGTGGTTGTGTTTTGTGGATGGGAGTGTGGGCACATGGTGGGGAAAAAAAAGTAAAAGATTGTGTAGGAAGAACACTTTCTGTCCGATGGTTTGACATTCTTTCATTACACCAGATTGGGTGTTTGACTTAATTAAAAAAGATGTTCTCCTTCAACTGGAAGAGAATGAAGAAATTATCCAAAGTCGTGGAACAGAATTCAAAATAATATTCCTGAGCACTACTGGAAATCTGCAACTGAAAAAGTACTTAAGCAACATGGGCAATAGCATTTTAGGTTATCCCAGTAAAAAAAGTGAAAAACAGAGCTAAACAATGTTGTGATTTAAGGTGAATTTTTTGTATCGAAATGCAGTTTGTATGGCTAAGCTTATCACTAAGACTAATCTAAAGATGATGCACATTAGACCACAAAATTCAAAGAGAGAAGTACTTTTGCCAAGGTACACAATGTATCAAAAGGACTATCAAAACATTTTGCAGAAGAATGGAGCAGTTTTATTCTGCTTTAGAAAACCAAGACTATCAAGGACCTCAGATTGAAGAAAATATGGATGAAGTAGTTGAAGAGGAAGAAATATACACAAATGTAATGTAAAATGGAAGAAAAGTTTAAAAATCTAAGTCATTTTTAATAATGCTTCTTGATTTGTACTGTAATCAAGTGACCCTGCTTTTATTGGGTATTAAAACTAGCTTTTCAGATAACTAAATTCATTAAGAAGTTATTTTTCTATTACGCTAATAACAGAACTTCGTTTAGTGTTAGTACACAAAACTCCAAGTTTTTAATCCTTTGTTTTCAAAAACCACTAAATCCCAATTTTGGTTTCAAACCCCACCACATCCTATTTTTCTCAAGTTTATTTCTAAAATATTTAAAAAGCCATACTCCAGAGGTACCACTTCATGTTGTAAAATTTAATGTTAAATGACTCGCTTAACATTTTAACATTAAAGTTAAGTTACTTTGGATAGTGGATTATTCTAGGCATGTTTTTTGCAATTAACCAACAATTTAGTGTATGGATTTGGCATCATTTGATACTAGGTGCCTCATTTGTTTGATACACAACTAACAAAACTCTCAAAGGTGGAATAATATCAGAAGACAAACTTTTATTAATAACATCGTTTTATCTTTGCATAACCTCAAGTTGTACAGTAGGATCTGTATTACTACAACTACCTGCTTGAGAAGATAATTATGCTGGAAGATTTTTAAAAATATGCGGAACAGCACTTTCAGTAAATTAAAAAAAGAATGCTTAGAGTATTACCAGATGAATCCACATAATCTTCAGATATTATTTCAGAAGAATCAAATGTTCAGAACAAACAGAGTACACAGTACCCTGGCTAATCTTTACTGGGGATTAGAGACCTGCACAGGCTGACTTTCTTATGCCTGACCCAGCCCGTCCTCGACCAAGCCCAAGCCTGAGAGGAGGTTATAGTACCCAAGCCCGAGCTCGGCCCAGCCCGATAGTCTAATTATGTTGTTGTTATTGTTATTATTATTATTATTATTATTATTTATTTGAAACTTCTCAGCAGAATAATCATATAGAATTCCTAGTAAAGAAATGCTGTGATAATTGTGCTATTCTCGGCATCAGTGATCAAAAATATATTAAATTATTTCATATCTCTTAATTTTCAAGCCCGGGCCTGACCTGAGCCTGACAAACATTTTTCAAATTAGGCCCGAGCCCTTGCAGACCTCTACTGGGGATAGCTCGCAGCCACGTCTTTTAAGATATTTATCCTTAAAAAATGAAAATTCTCTTTGTTGGTATCATATACAGTTACATTCTAAAGTTGCATTGCTAAAATAGTATTAAGTAAGCAGAAAACTTATTTAATCGTAATATATGATGAATTTTCATCAACAAACATTCATCTCACCATGAAAACCTATGCTTAAACACAAGACTTGAGTCTTTGTAGTAGTTCAGAGTAATCTGGTGGTAGCTGGTCTAGCTGTTTGCCAACTTATTTCACAGCTAGTTATAAAGAAGACTATGATATAGCTAAATATGCAGGGATTCTGATTATTTTCTTTTTTCCTTGCTCAGTTGAAGGACAACAAGAACCTGCTAAAGTTGAAACAATTCTGCTTAAAATCTGCCACAAAAAGAGGAAGGATGTTTCATCCCCAATTATGCAGGTGAGTAATTATGAATGTCTGTTACAGAATGCTACATTATATTTTGGTGTAATTGGTTACATTTATAGTTTAAAATGTTAGTTATAGCAGATTCCTGAAAATTTGACCTAATGTGAACATGGGGAGAGTAAATGGTTTTGTGGGCTCATTGATGGGTTATTCATAATTTGGACTATTTCAAGATGTTAGGAGCAAAGCTGTCTTTATGAACATTGACTGCAGTATATTGTCTACTGAGTTTCCTTAAATGTCACAGTGGGTCAAAATCGAAATCTAGGAGGACAAAATATTTTGATTCTCTAATATTTAAATTTGTTCGAAAACCGCATATATAGTTAATTTTATTTATTCTAATGAATATTTAAAATCTATATGCAGGCACAGTTATATATCTACACATGAATGTGAATATAAATTTATCGAATGCTAAATCATATACAACTTGGACTGCTCATGAAACTTGGGCCTTAGCCTCTCTGTCATTGGACAGCCCTCTGAAATTCTCTACATATACTTTTTTGTGCTGTTGTTTATTCTTTAACTGCTGTTTATAACCTTCTTCAAATTTGTCTTTTCTTTTCTCACCAACTTCCTTTATACTTTACATTTCCCTAAACTCTTCATTATTTTAAATTATCCATTTCATTCTAAAATTTATTTCAGCCTCCACCCTATTTTTCTTTCCTATATTTCTTAACCATTTACTTACCATTTTCTAAACCTCACTAATTCATGTTTCTCTTATCTCTTTATCATTTCCACTTTCTTTCCTCACCTAACTTTCACTTTCATAACTCCTACTTGACTTAATCCCTAAGCTTCTGCTTCCATCCTTCCTACCACCCCTGACCACAGTTAACTTAATCTCTTGTTCTTCTCACACAGCACGGACAGCATTTTCCTCTTTTCTTTGATTTCCTAAGTATTAACACATTTTTACTATGTGATATCCACTTCTGTGAAATATTGTCTTTCCAAATATATGTATGTCTTCCCTGTTAATGCTTCTATCCCATTCTGTCGACATACATCATGCCTGCATCCTATCCGATCATTTCACTTAGTCATACACCATACCTTCATGTTTACTCTATTTCCACTCAACTTTGAAATTGCCCCTATGTTATTTGAGTAATTTGCACCAATATCTTCACTCTCAAGGACACCCACTGTTTGCTATTTCTGTTTTTTTCCACTGCAATCTTCATTCTCTGACAAATTGCCACAACCAGTCTTTCCCTTCTTTTCTCCTGTCCATACACCATCTATGGCTTCTTTCTTCTCTATTATTGTCACATGCTACTTTCCCCTCTTTTTTCTCTCTTGCAGCTGTCCTTGAGGTAGTCATGCCTTTCCCATCTCCCATTTTTTGGAGCTTTTTCCTGACTCGTTTCTTGAATTTTTGCTACAGGTCTGTTAATTCATTCCTTTCCCCTGCAACTTTCCATCTGTCCGTAATTTTAAACCTTGATGTATGCTTGTTTCACTTCATTTTTTGCTTTTCTTCTGTGATCTGTTAATTGCTTCATTTGCTGCCTTTAGTCTTATGACAAGTCTTTATGGATAAAGATATATTTTCCTTTCAGTTTTTTTAGTTTTGTTTCAGTATGTTGTAATCATATATGCACTTGTAAATTTTACTAGAATGTTTCGTCTTTCAAATCTAAATGCTTCACTTATTTCATTATTACTTATGGTCATCTATGACCTTTTCTCCAGAACTTCCTTTGCCTCTTGTCTTGGTTTGATTGCTGTCCTTTCTTCAATTCCTACAATCACCAAGTTATTTCCTACTTCTGTCCTCCCATATTTCCATTTTTTTCTTTAATATTTTGTAATTTTTCCTTTATCATCTCTGTATTTTTAAGTATTTCCCCTTCTTTATTGACTAGTTCTCTTCGTTTATTTCCCTCTGACCTCTCTTCCGTCACCAGTATTTTTCCTATTTCCCTCAGCTCAACTGTCGCTTCGTCTATAGTATCTTTGCCTGCCATGTCTTTTGTGTCCATTTTCCTCATACTCGGAGTGTTCTTCTAATTGCTTCCTCATGCATTCTATTCACCAGATTTAGCCCCCTCTGATTATTTTCTGTTTCCAAACATGAAGAAATGGCTTGGTGGTAAAAAACTTGCCAACAATGAAGAGGATGAAGAGGTGGAATCCGCAGTCAATGGCTGTTTTAAAGAGTCCAATGGTTCTTACTATAAATAGGGTATTGAAGCTATTGAGCATCACTGGGAAAAGGTATTGAGCTGAAAGAGGACTATGTAAAGAATTAAAGGTGGTTTTTCCCCGAAAGTTTTGTGCTGTCTTTGTTAGGTTGGGTACTTCTGGGATAGTCCTTATATCTACACAAAAATGGCATCTGACAGAAGCTCATTCAGTAATGTGTAAAGCTCATGCAGTCATTTGCTAACTAAAACAATTATTCTTAGTTTACCGTTACATCAAAAGAATGAAGATGTTTATATGAATTCAACCAAATGTGCATTTCAGTAAATGTCACCACCTGATGACCCAGATGACTTGTCATTTGAGTCGCTCACTGATTCTTCCTGTAGGCTTATATAAAGAGGTAGCATGTCATGCTCATTGAGGAGCATGACCACTTCACTTGGCAAGTTTTTCCCTTTTGTATGAAAATTTGCTTTGCTAGAAATTAGTAGGTTTCAAGACACCAGCAGCATGTGCAGTATATCCTTTATGTCTGCTAGAAGATTTCCTTGAATGACCTAATCTCTGTCTGAAATCTTTATTCCTCAATTCTTGGGCCTCTTCTGATAATTTCCCAATAGGTATTGTACAAGAACGAGTTACATCTGCACCTTGTATTAGTACTTTATGTACAGTAACTGGCATCAATATCACACATATTACTTTATGCATAATTTTGTTGTGTGCTTAGCATAGTTCTTGAAAGTGACTGTATTTATAGAAAATGGACAGGAAAGGGTATGCAATATCACATAAAACTTTTGATTAACTCTTTGTTTTTGTCACTAATCTAAGAAGATAATGCTGGATTCTCAAAAAATTGGCAAGCAGTATTGCCTTTGCTCAATGTCCCGCTACCTTCAGATCTTGCTTGGTCAATATGCAGGCCCATCTCTGATATCATTTATTCATTATTAATTTTTTTTCTATTTTCTACTTTTGTCTTATCTCTCTTGGTTGCCATTTCTTTATTTCAATTTTGTAGGCAATGTGTAAGAGACATTAAAAAAATCAGATCTAACAATGGAGAATTGATAATCCCAATTTATAGTTCTCTTCGGAAGATATTTTTGAATGTGTAATTGTATTCATTTCCTTAGGGTTGCCATCACATACGTATCTCTGTACTGATGTGTGTGAAATAGCATTATAGACTTTTCCACTCGCCATGGTCAGTAATAATTTCTGATTGACATCATCATTTCCATCTACTTTAGTTGGCTTTGGAGACCTGATTTCCCTTTCAGTTAATTTTATCTTTTCAAATAAGAATTTAATAGGCCTGCAAAATCTTGTTGATAAAGGTTGTGGGTTCTGCTATAAGATTTTCTTTTGGTTTTCTTCAGCATTTGTAGAATAGAGTTGCAAAGGAACAATGGAAATTACAAAAGGATAAGAGTCATTGGAATCATCTGTGAAT
Source organism: Tenodera sinensis (assembly GCA_030765045.1). Taxonomy (NCBI): domain Eukaryota; kingdom Metazoa; phylum Arthropoda; class Insecta; order Mantodea; family Mantidae; genus Tenodera; species Tenodera sinensis. Next base: position 267,338,657 of record CM060964.1, read on the forward strand.
TTCTGCTTATATTATGTCCACTTGAACCATCACATCCACATTCAAATATAGTATGAAGCACATCACTGCCAGAAATGGTCTTTCAAAATGTCTTCCTGTACCAGTGCAAGGTAATTAATTGTGCCTGTAATTTTATGCTGACAGATGTTTCTGTTATTGTTGTGGCTTCATCTTGTGGGTAGTATTTATGTTTAATTTCTCTAATAATATGATAAGGTGGGAAAATATTGCAGTTTCTCTTTTTACGTTGTTTGCATGTTGATATGTTTGTGCATTAGCTGTAAATAACTATTGTCTACAAAGAACGCTATTGCCCCATTGCCAGATAGTGGCACAGGTTTTACAATTGACAGGTGTCATTTTCATTCTGGTAGCTCTGTTTGCAGACTTTATAGTCTCTTTAACCATTTTTTGCAACACCTTATTTTCCAGATATGTGCAGTACCACTTTTGCGGTATGAATTGGTTCTTGTTCATAGTTCACTGGGAATAAGGCTTGAATTTTTCTTTTCTTTGATTTATCATTACTTTCTTGGAAGAGCTTCCCAGGTCTTCCTACCAAGTGGGTGGATGGAGTAGGTGTATTACTTCTTATGTTTTTAATTATTTCAAAATCATAGATAATTTTTGAAAATTGTATTTATTTTTGCAAACATTCAGAGTACTTAAAAGAAAGTTATTTTTAATTCTATGAGCCTGCTTCCACTTCCTATTAAAATTGTCTATAAAAGCCTTTAAATCATTTTCTAGGCATGGAGTCAATCTTAAGAGCAAGTTTCTATCCCTAATGTAGTTTTTGCATTATCATAAAGCCCTATTTTGAAATTATCTTCAAACCTAGACCATGAAAAGTTGAAGGCATGTCATAACTGGCTGCACATCCTCTAAAATGTAAAATAAAGTAAGTTGCGAAAAGTAGCCAACAAATTTACGTGGGTGTAAACTAGAATGCCTTCACTAAAATTAACATAAAGCAGAAAGTGATGCTGTGTGATGCAGTATGCTAATAGTTGAGGTAAATATACCAGGTGAGTCAGGTGCCCCTTATTCTCGAGTTTTATGCAATCCGCATTTTATAGTCCAACACGAAAACATCAACCCCATTACTAGGTTCTACCCGCGTATTTAACATGGATGTTAAACACTCGATGAAATTAGTACTAATATAGATGTTATCACATCGCCTTTTAATATATTCGTAATTAGACAGCTGACGTTTGCACTTCTGCAAATATTCACTGGGACCAGCAAATATTACCCCTTATACGGAATGTTTACCACACACGTTACTAGGTAGCTCAGTTGGAACGAGCGCAAGACTCCAAAGTAATCTGTCTGTTGTGAAGGTGGTTCGAATCACCTGTGTGTACTAATTTTTTTAGCGTGCAATCCTCGCAATTTATAAATTATTATTCTGAAAACTGTTATGATATTAATTTTTATTGTTTTATTTATGTTTTATGGCATTGTTTGATGTTTTTTTATTGGTGAACTACAATTAGGTAGTTGTTTAAACACACCTATAGATAGGGGCAATTGAAATAAGGATCTTTATACACATTTAAATACACAAAGCAAGGAAATTATATTGTCAGAGTTTAACATAGAAGTTAAACTCAATTTTGCAGACAATGAATTATTGTACTATTAAAAATGTTTCATAGTGATATGTTTTGCGGCGCTGGAATGACCCTTTTTCTATTCCTGGAACACGACTCCTCTAACGAAGCAAATGCTCGAACTGGTGACCTTCTTGGGTAATGCACGCCTGGGCACGCTGAGGGATGGAGCCCCTGACTTGGTGTAGCATGGTGGGTTGAACATTTCTACAAGCCACTGTAATACGCTGACGAAGGGTTTCTAGATTGCCCAGCTCCTCTGCATAAATGCGTTCTTTTAAATAATCCCAGAGAAAGAAGTCAAGGGGTGTCAGATCAAGTGATCTGGCAGGCCAGGAGACTGGTGCTTGTCTTCCTATCCAATGACCAGGATGTGCAGCATTAAAATGATTGCAGACGATCCTCGACCGATACGGAGGAGCGCCGTTGCGTTGAAACCACATCGTCATTCGCTCCTGCAGTGGCACATTCCCTAATAATAAGGGGTGAGCTACGGAGGAATTCCAGGTAGCGTGCTCCTGTTAGATGCCCCTCGAAGAATAATGGTCCAACAAGGTGGTCTCCCAAGATTCCACACCAGACATTTACACCCCACTGCTCTTGTAATGCTGCCTCCCTTACCCAATGAGGATTATCAACACTCCTATAGCGTATATTGTGACGACTTTCAGTTCCATTGTTGTGGAATCTTGATTCGTCAGAAAACAGTATCCTGGATGCGAATCGCACATCACTTGCTACTCCCTCCAGCAACCATTCACAAAAGGTTGCTCGAGCTTCGAAATCTCTCCCGTGCTTAGTGTAGGTGCAAACGATAAGGATGGAACTTATTAGTGTTCAGTATTCGCACTGCAGAAGATTGGCTGATGTTCACCTCCTGAGCAACTGCCCGTGTACTAGTATGCGGATTGTTCTGGGTGACGTTCAAAACTGCTTCTGTATTAACACCCGATGTTGCTGGTGCGTGTCTATCAGGAGGCATTCTTGCAAGTGATGCTGGTACACGCAGACGCCTTTCAACATTCCGGAAGGTGTTTGCTGTTGGTTGTCGTCTGTTCGGATATCTCTCCCGATATAGATGCAGAGCCGCTGGTGTATTTGTTCTTGATTCTCCGTAGATCAAAAGCATATCTACGTACTCGTCTGTCGAATACATAATGAAAGGCTGGCACAAAATATGCGACATCATACGTGTGGAGAAACCAGGGATCGGCATTCACAACACAATACATCATGCCAGTGCAATGAGGCAGAAGTCAGTTACAAAATGCAGACAACCAAAAACGATTTAAATTATGTCCTAAACCCTCAGGGACTTTATAATTAGATTATTGTGAATTCGGTTTCCAAGTTTTGATGAACATAAAAAAAAAATATTTACAATGCTGAGGCTCGACCCTGTGTCATGGGGGGTTAGAGGAGAGTACACGTCACAATCCTATTCAGCTATTTCGAGACTTGACAGAAAGCACGTTAATAATATGTCCGTTTTGACTGTACGGGCCCATGATGGATGAGGCGTGTCTCTAAATGTTTCCCAATTTTTGGCAGCCAACCCCTGCTCTAAGTACAAGACTCCTCCATTTTCTTTTTAGCTGACGTTGTTAATGCACTCATATGATAGGTCCATTTTTTCCGAGGCGTTTACTGAATTACGTTGCTATGTATACTCTAACAAAAAATTTGTAAAATCGGCCGGAAACCGGAATTCACTCTCAGTAAACGAGTGGTATGTTTTTGAGGTGTACTTTAGCGAGGAGTACGTTCTGTCCCTTAAACTACTGTTGCTCTCAATTTTGCGCATTGCTCTGTGTAAGAACGTCAAGCAATACATTTTAGTAAGCGCAAAACTGGACTAAGGCGCACATGCCGTTAGATGGGTGGCCTACCTTCCAAAAAATAAGGCGCGGCTGACTCACCTGGTATATTACGAAACATAATTGTTAAATATCACCCACTGTGAGTTTGGTTAAACATATTAAAAAACTGCTGTAAATAATTACTGAAACAAAGTAAAACTTGAAAGAATATGACTGGAAAAGGTAGAGTGAGATTGAAAAATCCAATGCCATAACTGCCCCTTCCAGTCCTGTCCTACACACAGCTATTGTGTGGAAGAACATTAATTACGTAGATTGACCTTATTGAAAAGAACATACTTTCAGCTCTATGGGTCATCTTTACAGCACCATATAAAACACTCGTTCAATCAAAACACTTGCTTTTCCTGATTACCCTCCCCTTATGTAGGACTTAGACCCCTTAGGACTTACAAGCCAGTGCTTAGGGTCAGACTCCTGTCGGGAAGCACAGGAACCTCTACCGGACAGTGTGAAGACCTGGAAGCAGGTGGTCAGTCAAGCACCAGGTATGATAGTGGGAAAGAGGATGATATGAAATGTAGGAGAAATCGATGATAGGAAAGGTGATAATGGAGCAATTGGTGGAATGAGTGGCGGAGAAAACCGGAGCACCCGGAGAAAACCCGCCCTGACGTCGCTTCGTCCACTACGAATACCACATGCGGGTCCCTGGGATCGAACCCGGGCCGCCTGGGCAATCAAAACAAACTTTCAAAATCATGCTCCAGATGAGACTACATGTTAGCATAAAGACATTGTTTGAGATAAGCAAGATTGCCGGCAGGCCTGTAATGATAGGTACTTCATACTCCAGGATGATGAGCAGGAACAACACATGAAGTGAAAAGGTTTGTTTTTTAATGATGAGAAGAAAAAAAGGAGAGAGAGAGAGAGAGAGAGAGAGAGAGAGAGAGAGAGAGAGAGAGAGAGAGAGATAGTCTATAGAAAAACCACTCGTGTAAATGTATTAAGAGAAATAGCAATAATCCATATTCATATCAATGTGCAGTTTTCAGGAGCCTACTACATAGACTTAATTTTATACCATTATAGAAAAATGAATATGTTTTCGAGTTCCAACATATTCTAAACATTGCAAGGATGAGTAATATCAACCTTTTTTCTAAAACCAAACAAAACAATATATTAGATATTTCATTGAAGAGGATAGATGACACCAAAGTAAAACTCACGACAAAAGAAAATTGTCCTAGATTTGGATTTTGACCCATTGAGCATAGGCAGTACTGACAAATGTAAGCCTCCTTGTTACGTTTGGTAAAAAGTGAAACCTAAGTCTCAAACTCCCAAATGTTTCTTCTTCTTCTTCTTCTTCTTCTTCTTCTTCTTCTTCTTCTTCGCCGTCTTCTTCGTCTTCTTCTGTACCATTGGTTTAAATTAATGTAATGACTTCCCTTCCACCCGGTATGAATCCTCTGGCGTTTCTCTTCGGCGGAGACGTGAAAAGCAGGATTTACAAAACAGCAACTACTATCCTCGAATCTTTGAGAAAATGCATTTATCTGCCTGCGGAAGAAATACGCAACAATGAGGGTGTGTTTGTTAGAGTGCGACGTAATTGGTTAAAAAGGCGTGAGACTTGCAGGTGCGCAAATGGTGGACATTTTGAACAATACCTGTGAAGTGGGTGAACCATTTGGTTCATTGCTTATTCTTTTGCTGTCACCTTAAAAATATCATTTGGTACACTTTGTAAGAGCCTACAAATGTATCTTTGTGCTTATAAGTCAGAGAGACGGTTTGGTTTATTAAATTATAGCAGTATCAGCTACGAAGCGATTTAAGTTTGATGTTGAAGGAAATGATAAACAATATCCTTAGATCGTGAGTTTAGGTTACAGTATGCGTTATTGGAGAATTCAGATGTACTTATTTATTACGACGTAGCAGACACAGCATAGTATGTAGTTACGTTTACACTCACAAGCCGTTTTTTTTTTTTTGGGGGGGGGGGGGGGGAGAAGGCAACTTACGCCCTTACCGCATGCGAGTGTAAGACTCCTATCTCGGCTTCGAACTCGGGCAGCCTACTCACTTCACCAAAAAAAAAAGAGGTCGAAACTTCAGTGCTGCAGTACCGCATTAATGCACCTGCGCATTCTGTAGTGATAGATTAATGCTGCCTGCCAGTGGCAGTAACAGCGAGTGAAATTACTGAAGTTCCAGAGGACAAACATGACCTAAGCCCTGAGTGCCCCCTGGTGGCTAGTGATGGTGAAAGTTGTGAGTGGTGAACTCTGTAGTGGTGGTGGATGATGTCGTTGGTCATGATTGCCAGTCTTGGTGTCAGTGAAGGAAGTTTGTGCACTTCATGTGCCGACATAACTCGTTGCAGCAGGCCGTTATGTTGTCGGAGTGGAACTGGTGTGGGTGGAGAGCCTGCATCTGGTGTGGCTATTGTTGCTCCTGGAGAAGCTGGTGTAGTGTGGCTATGTCGGTCTTCTGGTGAGGCGAAGTAGCTGCGTATCCTGGTGATGGCGTCTGTGAGGGTAGAGATGGCCTCCTCCAAGGTGACTAGGCGGGAGCTGATGTTGAGGATCTCTGAATGGAGATCCTGTACTGCATCCAGCCAGGCATGGTCCCGGGAAGGGGCGACCGGTGCAGCGTCGTCTCTTGGTGCTGGTGTTGCTGCTGGTGATGTGGTTTGTTGGTCTGATGCAGCCGGCTGTTGGTCTGATGGAGCTGGCTGTGGAGCGGTGTGCGCCACTGAAGGGCATCTCTGCTGGGCTCGGCGGGGATGGAGAGGGCACTGCGCCTGGCCTGTGTAATGGCCGAAGCCATTGCAGGTGTCGCAGTGCCTATGGCGGCGTCGGAGATCGTGCCTTGTGCACTGAGCTCACACTGAGCTGTAAGGGCCCGGGCGCCGCAGTAGTGGCACCTGGGGCCGGCTGTACAAGTATCGACCTCATAGCCGAACTGGCAACAGCGGCGACAGGGGACCAGACGACCGGTTCGACTGGCCTCTAAATGCAGGCGCTGCCCAAATAAGGACAGTCCCACAGTCAGGGCCGCTTCACGTTCGCCCAGGTCCAAGTATTCCAGCCGAACCATCGATGATGGACCACGGTCCGTGACGATCCGTGTGGTTCTGGTGGCTGAATTCCAGTGTTGCCTGGCGACGGTCAGTAGGTAGCGGCACGGTCACATACCACTGCACTGTGCCGTAGGTGGTGGCGGCGTCGGCGTCGGCTGGTGGTGCTGGCTCTGGATTAGCGGTGGCGTTGGTTGGAGCGGCTGAAAGTATAGCGGCGGTGGCGTCGGTTGCTGCTGAGTGAGTGTCTGTGGTGGCGTTGGTTCGTCGTGCTGGAGATCAATCAGCTGCCCCAAGGTATAAGCGGTGGCGTGGGTTGCCTGTGCTGTGACGACAACGGCGTCCGCGCTGAATGAGGTGTTGACGGCGCGGGTGTTAACAAGGTAACTAGAGAAGGTGTGAGCACCTTTGCGACTGCTCGAGTCAAGCAGCGAGCCGTGAGTGGCGACTGGTGTGGAGATGCAGAAGTTCGCTCTTGCTGAGGAGTGGCAATGCTGCACTCTGGTGGCGCAACAGCGTGGGCCACGGCAAGAGGCTTCGGCGCGGCTTTGCTGGTCTTCTGTCTTCTGTCTTTTAAAATAAGTCATACCGTGTTCTGTATGTTTGAAATAGAAATGCTATTACATTCACACTGTTTTCTCCTATCACTTTTAGGTAACACCTTCACATCTCTTTCTCTACTCACTCTTCTATTTTCCATAAAAACGTGAGTTTACGCACAAAAAAAAAAAAAAAAAAAAAAAAAAAAAATATCGCCACTTTTAAAATGTCATATCATGTTCTGTATGTTTGAAATATAAATGCTGCATATTACATTCACGGTGTTTTCTCTAGTAACTTTTGGGTAACACATTCATATCTCTTTCTCTACTCACTCTTCTACAAACAATTCATATAATCAATATATATATATATATATATATATATATATATATATATATATATATATATACAAATTGAATTTTTGTATATATGTAACTGCTAATCTTCAAAACCGCTTAATCTATCGCCGCGCGAAATTGGCACGTATATGTATTTTTTCATGGAGAAAGTTTTTATGGTAACAATTTTACTACACAATATATTACTCAAATGGTTTTCTACTCGCTTTTCTTTCACCTAGCACATTCATATATCCTCTGTTTGCTCTTCAACATACAATGGATATATTTTCTATGATTGAAATATAAATGCAACGCAACGTATTACATTCACGCGATTTCCTCTACTAATTCTTCCTTTACCAGACACAATCACATTTCTTTCACTACTCCCGCTTCGACGAACAATTCATACAATTTTCTATATGAGTGAAACAAATGCGTAGTACATTCACATGGCTTTATCAACCAGCTTTTTTTTCCCTTTAGTATTTCTTGTTGTTCAATAGTGCTTTTGCTTAGTAACGTTCCGTTGTTTTAATAAATGATAAGGAAATAGTTAAAAAAGTAAAGTTATCACAATTTATTGGTGTCACGAGTGCGACGAAAAGCACGATATGGAACGGTTGATGAAACAAATGTTAGCCAAGTTGGACATCATGGGAAATGAAATGAATTCCGGAATGCGGGAGAGGAAACAAATATGAAAGCCGAATTGGAATAATGTAAGCTACAGAATAGTAAATTTGGAAACAAAAATGGAAGCCAAATTGAAAATGTAAACTCCGAAACGGAAAAGATGAAGACGGGAATGTCCAATATGAAGATATGTAGATCTATCGAAGAATACTAACGAGCGACTGGCCGTGGTTAAGGAAACCATGGAAGAACTCGACGGAAAGATAAAGGACCTTGGCCAATATGTTAACGTCCTGGAAGATAACAGTCGACCGCAGCACCAAAGAACTGAACTCCAAAATGGAACAAATGCTCGATGAAAACCTCAAACTAGGTGGATATCTATGGGGGAGGCCTGCGTTCAACAGTAGACGTTTCACAGCTGAAATGATGGTGTTTATGTCGGTCTGGGTGGCTCAGGTGGTTAGACGCTGGCCTACTGATCTCAAGGTCCCGGGTTCAAATCCGGCCCTGACCGATGGTTTCTAAGTGTGCTTAAAAACGACAGTTCCATGTCAGTAGATTTACTGTCATGTAAAAGAACTCCTGCGTAACGAAATTCCGGCACACCGGTGACGCCTATGTGATCCTAGCAATTGACAGCGTCGTTAAACAACAAAATAATGCAATATAAGTGATTGTTTATGAAATATTTGAGTCATTCCACGTCAAATCGAACAAAATAAGGCAAAAAATGACCTTGATCTCTCAGATCTTCTTGAAAATTTTTTTTGGTGTTTTGGAACAAAATATATTTGACCCGTGTTTCTTCGTTTTATATAAAAGGAAATATTTTGGCAGATATTAATTTTTGAAATGTCCCAAAAATCGCGCGCTTCTCACTCTTCGATCAATCATACTTCCGATTATAATAAAGCAAACTACTTGATCTTTGGCTCAAATTAAAGATAAATTGCAGTATTTCGTGAGGTATTTATTTGAAAATTTTATTAATTATTATTAAAATTATATTTTATACGATTAAGGTTTTAAAGTTTGATAACAAACTCGACCATTTAAAAATCTGAAAAAAAAAAAAAAAAAAAAAAAGAAAAGAAAAAAAAAACTAAAAATACAATGAAGTTTATTCAATATTCTCAGAAAAAATCAGAATGGAGTCTCTAAGAGTTCAGTTGTAATTAACTTTGCAAATCAGTGCAGCGCACTCGCGTGGCACGGCTACCGCAACCTCACACAATTGCCACCTTCCATTACGGCAACTGTCCACTGCTTGAGGTTCCATGAATGTTACAACAGTACAGTAAGGAGAACACTACTAGCTGACACTATTATATGTACACTATTAGCATCTTCAAAACGTTTTTAAAATATGCATTTTAAACTAATGGTTCCATACAACACACAGCTTTACCTCCTTCTTCGAAAGAAAATTGTTTCACTAAAGCTTCAGTTTTTGACAAAGGAATGAAGGAGTGTAATTTTAAAGCACAGCTAGGCCCTTCGTTCTTGGCCCCTGACCTTGACTGGAAGTCCTGTTGGTGAATCCATAGCTTTCGCCTCTTTCATCAGCTCATATTGTACATTTCTGCGAATGAAACCATGCACATGGGGAGGGAGGGGGAAGGTAGTGATGTTTGCATGATCTGAGACAGTCTTGCTAATTCAAAGGTGCCTTTTAGTGCAGCGTGAAGTTGAAGACATAGATCTTTGAGATAAAAAGTGAATATAGTGAATTTGTGAGACATTGATCATAGCGTAAATCAATTATGCCAACCTGTAAGTTCTAAATTAGGGATCAAAACATTACACAGACAGAGTAGAGAAATTATTTCAAATGTATGGACGTATATGAAGGAAGAAGCTAAAAGCAAAGAACTGCTTACATCAGAAGATTTTTTTAAAAAAAAATTCAAAAGTTGAAAAGCGCGTATCAGATGCCACAGGAGTATCAGAAAGATTGTGGAAACATTTTTCTGCATGGACTGTACTGCCCACGGTACTACCTTAGTAAGAAGAAGTTATATGAGTAGCATAGCTGACGCACCAATTCGCATGCTGTTTGCAGTCACCGGCGTTACTCGCTTTCAAGGCGAATCCAGCTGTAGAAACGGATCGCTACTTCATGTCGTCCGTGAGCGCTTGCACGCCTCCAGAAAAAAAAAAAAATTGTAGCAAATGCACTAATGCAAGCTCCATAGTTTTCAACATCTTATTTTATAGATAAAATGTCAGGGAATACGTGTGTATTTTTTTTTTTAGATTTTTAACACATCGATTTAAATTCGATTTTTGGTTTTAAAAATATATCATTAAAAAAACAGTCCAAAATTTGTGTGTAATAATGGTCCATCGAAAGTTGTTAAAAGTGTTGTATTTTACCTTTCCAGTGCGCCAAACCCCAACTCTCAACTCTATATGGCCTTAGAGTAACAAGTGATTTTATATTACGGTGTGCGCAGAAATTGCATAGTTTCTAATAGCCATAACTAAGGAAGTTATTTAAAAATACGTAAATTAAAAAATACGGGTCTCTTTATTTTATGCCTATTATTCATAAAAAAAATTTGAACCTCCTACGAAAAAGTCGTGTTTTATGGGGGTTCGATTTGAAGTGGATTGACCCATTTGTATATATTTATATAACTTGTATCTCGGAATAGACTCTTAACAATTGCGATAAACAGTTTTATTTAGCTCACGTTTAGCCTTTCAGGTTTATCTGAATAACTATCTTCTCCCAAAAGAAACAAGATTTCACAAAACGGGTCGGGGGGGGGGGGGGGGGGGGGAGTGCCGAGCAAATCTCGGTCGCCCAGGTACTTCCTTCTAATATGTGCTTCCTAGAAGCATTACAAACAGAAACATAGAATGGCATTTTGTTCTTTGATCAGCCGATTTCGAAAAAATAAAGTTTTTTTTTTTTTTTTTTTTTAAATCCAAGTTGGATGTGTAATTCCACAAGAATGTGCAAAGTTATCAGTTTGTTACTTGTAAGATGCATAGAGTAACTTATTTCTGACAGCTTCGGTAGTACTTATGGTACATCACCTAGGGTTTCGAAATAATTAATCACTTAAAAGACGTGAAGGAATACTCTGAGCTGCTACTTCAGAGATAACGTAACTCGACAACGTTGCGTTGAGGCTGTTCAGGGAATTGACCTGGTTTGTAGATGCAAACAGCTGTCGCTTTCGGTAATGTTTTGGGAGCTAACGCTTGTGATTGGCCTACACTGTCACAGCAAACACGTGAAGCCGAAATAATGATACGACGAAATAATAAGAAAGTAATCAAAATGAACAATTAAAGAAAATGAGAAATAATAGTAAGATAAACATATTCGGAATCCATGTTAAAGTACAAATACATATTAAGAGCTGGTTAACTGTTTTGGTGAAAGGTATCATTAGTGCAAGGGCAGTTTTAGCGTATATGTTTTGAATCAGGTCGTCAGCCTAATCGATTTTGCTCGTCTCAGCTTGCAAAAGTCATTAGCGACAGTGCCTACGTGACCTAGGCAGCGTCACTTTGGTTAACATTCCAGGTAATCAGTGGCGGCTGGTGGACTTTGAATATAGGGGTGCTGCATACAAAAATTATAAGAACTATTAACCCTTTCAGTCCCGGTGTGTATTATAAGAAACATAGGCTTTTTTGCCTATTTGTAATACTTTTAACGGTTTTTTCTGCTATGTTCTTGTTATATTGTTCGTCACTAATTAAACATATGTATTTGAGATGTTCTGAATTGTAGAAAATTATTTTTTTTACAATTTACATTGTAGTGTTTTTTTATAAGAAAAGAAGCAAAATCCATGCAACCGCAGTCAAATGATACCCCGTCATCATCCACGCGTACCATCACACCGATTATTTTACATGGGCCCTCCCCGTCCTTTACCACAGGCACATTTGACTGCGGTTGCCGAGACTCGAACTCACGACCTCAGGCTTTGAGTGCATGGCCAGTTCCGTTTTCAGTCTGTCTTTCTCGAGCATTGGGAAAAGCTTGACACACATATTTAGGTCTCTTTCAGGAAAAGTTTGATGATTTCCAAATTTGTCTTACCATAGAATGGAAGATACTGTCAGATGGTCTGTGAACTGGAATTGGGTGTTGGCTTGTGATATAATGAGATCACACACTTCTTTCGCAGCCGCAACCCGTGTCTGATACCATCAACCTTGCGGCGTTTGCTGGCGTTTTCGTCTTCGCATTCCTCTCTACTCACCTCTACATTGTTCCGTACACTCTGTACGGCATGCCGAAACCTTGATATACAGTCTTGTGCCTTAGAAACATCAAACTGGCGATGTTGCAGTTGGTTATATAAATTGTCTACATGAGCATAAGTACATGGAAAAAAAGGCGAGCCAGAAGTTGAATTCAGAATCTTCAAGAAAACGTATCAGGGCAGTTGCCTCATTTATTGTAACGTTGTTTGATGTTTCAGATTCCATTATGGTCTGAAAATATTCCAGTAATGACTCTTTCTTCTCATAGACTACACCTACTATTCTTGTTTTAAAATTCCATCTTGTAGCCCCAGCTGACGGAATTCTCTTTGAAACACATGCATCTAATGGAGATCGTGAGAAGAAAGCAGGAATACTTGACAAATTAGCAAAAAATATCGTGCCCTTGTATTTTGTTTAGCTGCTTTTCTCATTATCAAATTGAATTGATGGGCGTAGCAATGTAGAAAATACGCATATTTGTAGCAGTCCCTGATTTTTGCGAGTACCCCATTTAATACACTACTCATCACAGCTGCTCCATCGTAACTCTATCCAATCAGCTTATCTTTCTTGCTTTTAAGAATTCCTTGTAACTGCGAAAGTATGCACTTGGATATTGAATTGGCATCTTGGCCGGTTGCGTTGAAGAAACCGTAGCATCTCTCGACGGCTTTTCCTTCTTTGTAACAATAACGAAGAACAATCACAAGCTGAAATATTTCTGAGATGTCTGTGGTTCCATCGGCAAGAATAGAGACAAATTCAGTTTCTTCAATCTCAGATAAAATTTCCTCTCTGTATACTTCCGGCATACATTCAAGGAGCTCATTTTGAATCGTCTTTGATAAGCCTTTAAAAGGCGAAGAACTCTCCATATGTGACTTAAACAACGAATCAATTTCACCCGTATATTTGATCAAATTGAGAAATATACCTTGATTGTCGGAATCTGCATTTTCATTATGCCCTCTTAATGCCAGCTGTTGATTCCACAAAACTTAATACAGTCGATAATTCTTGACAACACCTCTGTTTTTCCTTACCTCGTTATTATGGCGTTCAATGGCTTCTTTATGAGCTGAACTAAAACTCTCTTCCCATCATAGTCAAGTTCACAGTGTTTTTTAAATGTTTCTCAGATTTTGCTTTTTTTTTTTTTAAATCTTTTCAAGCAGCTTTCTAAGATCGGTTATACCTTTCCGAGTCCAACTAAAGTCCCCACCAAACAAATTACCTGGAAAACAAAATAATGCGTTTTTAATATCACAGCCGGACAACAATTCAAACTTTTTGTACACTTCGCTATTAAAACTCCTCATACATTCTTTTTGCCGGCTTGTAGATGATTGTTTAATGTCTAGCATGGGTGTAGGCCTTCCGCGATGCTTAAATTCACATTTCTTCTGTACTGTTAATGTTCTGAAGTGAATAGACTGCAAATATTGTACGGAATTAATCATCGTTGGCGACACTATTGTAGTTACTACACGCACTTAGAACACACGAAACAGCGCTCTAACTACCCGCTCCCGACATCTCCAAGCATTGAGAGCTGCATGGTTTGCAGCTCGTTTCAAAGGTAACGCAGGGGTTCTGGAGGGGGAAGAAACTGAAGGAATGTGGGTGGAGAGTCATCTCTTTTAGACTGGCAGCACCAGGGGAGGAAATGGTTTCGCCAGTTGCACGGGAGGAAGTAGCTGCTGTAAGCAGTACTTCGATACTAATCGACTGCATTTAACTCGATGGGCGCAACATTTTAAAACTATTTAAAAATCAGAATTCGAATCTGTATTACAAAACATAAGGTGAGGCACTGAGTCAGAAGCACCTGGGGGTGCTGCAGCACTGCAGCCGCTCATCACCAGCCGCCACTGCAGGTGTTGCTAGGTTCACCGACTGGATATGACGCGCTAGTGAGACTCATTACCGAAAAAAGTGAAAGGTTTGTCGCATCTAGGGCAGTGTTGCCAACCCGTGGGATTTGTCCCATATTGTGGGACATTTTGACAATTTTCAGGAAGGGACAGAGGGACTTTTTTAAAAAAAAAACTGAGATGAATATGGGACATTTAATAATTGCTGCCCCTGACACTGAGGTAATGGTTATGGTATGCACAACAACAAAGATAAACTTTTCACAAGACACACACAAACAGTCATTTGCGTATCCAGCAATCAGCACTCTCACTAAGGGCACAGTAGGTTTGCTTACACAACAGTCATAGCCGTATACTATTGCCTATAGGTGAGATTCGAGTATGTGTTTGAGGAGTAATGTTTCCATAAAAGAAAAACTGCATCTACTGATAGGGGGAGCTAGCACTTCAATAACGTTAAGTCCTTATTTACATTATACATACCTAACCGGGGCCCGCCTCGGCAGCGTGATGGTTAGCGTGTCTGCCTCACGTTCAAGAGGTCGCGAGTTCGAATCTCGCTTAGGGTAAGTTATCCGGGTAAGGTTTCTTCCGAAGTTTTCCCTTATCCTGAGAAAACGAATATCGGGTAACTTAAAGCTCCATGGACCTCGGACTCATTTGAGCATTATTTCACCCGTCTCATTCATTCACCGTCCGATATGACATTACGTTGGAGGACGTTCATTTAAAAAAAAAAAAAAAAACCTAACTGGGTACTGCAACGGTGCTAGTAAATACGGTAATGGTACATCCTAAACTCCACTTCTAATTTATCTCCCTGCATTTTTTGTAAAGCTAGAGGTCACATGTTTTTCTTAACGTGGGACACTTTATGCAGAAAAGGGACATTCTGAGTCCTCGCTTGGGACTTCTGAGCTTCAGAGGTTGGCATCACTGATCTAGGGAAGGTGATCAGTTAGTCACACTCTGCGACAAGGCACGCTGCGTGAAAGCTGCCTTTTATTGCAGCGCGGTCAAAAGTATTTGCCCGCCACGTGCAAAATTGTAAACTTGCACATTCTCCAGTCTACGAATCTAACCAGCAGTATTATCGTTATTCTTTTAGTACTCGGTCGGCAATTTCTCGACAATTCAAGAAGTTAGTAAACTTGATTTATATTACAAACTGTGTTGTCGTTATTCACATACATCCACGCATACCCCGAGTTAAAGAGTAAGATTGCTTGAGCTAGGCCCGAGAAACGAGAGGGGATATTGTGTATTGAAAATACACTGGCGCCCAGAACAACATCTTCAACAGAACGGTGAGTTGCCAACTTACCGCAGCGAGGGAACCGCTGTTGCTTCAAATTGACGTCGACCATAACGCGGAGCATAACGTATGTGCTTCACACGGAAGGACAAGGCACGGTATGAGTTTGTTTTCAAAAGGCACCGTTACGCTGTTTATTTATGTACGGAGCTAGGGAAAGTGACCACACACACAATCTGCAGTGTTGCCAGGTTGTTTTCGATGAAGCTAAAATATCTCTATAGGAAATGGTCGGAGACAAAAAACGTAAGATACAAAATGGGTTCCAAATACCGAGATCTACCACTGGTTTAAATTAATGTAATGACTTCCCTTCCACCCGTATGTGTATATATGTCTGTATATACATATATGTATATACAGTGTGTCAAAAAAAAAAAAAAAGACAACGCTTAGTATGCTGTATGGGATGGCAAACTGACTGGTGTTCAAATAGGAACCCCTGTCCGGAAATGCACGGTTTGGACGCTGTAGCGCATCGA
Source organism: Tenodera sinensis (assembly GCA_030765045.1). Classification (NCBI taxonomy): domain Eukaryota; kingdom Metazoa; phylum Arthropoda; class Insecta; order Mantodea; family Mantidae; genus Tenodera; species Tenodera sinensis. The sequence goes on from CM060964.1 coordinate 267,354,623, forward strand.
AATATGAGAGAGGTGTACGTTCACATTTCGCCCATAAGCCCAACATCGAGCTGTCTACATTACAAAGGTGCTTCGAACTGTGTACCTCCTATGTAATTGCAGAGCCTGTATCGGCGGTGATGAGCCTCATGCACATGACCCGATACATGCGATTGTCTTTTTTTTTTTTTTTTTTTTTTTTCTTTTTTGTTTCATTTGTACTGTAACTTTTTTTTTTTTTTTCCTCATTTGTTTTCTTCCTATTTTTCTTTTTTGCCTTTGTTCTCATTTTTTTTTTCGTTCGTTTTTTTTTTTTAAATTCACACACAGATTCACACTTTCATTCATACTTCCAGACTCAGGGAAGGATGAGGAATAATCTTGGCTGGAGAAAAATTCCTACCCCCCTGCCGGGAATCGAACCCGGGACCCCTAGCACAGCAGGCAGGTGCTCTACCAACTGCGGCACGGGGCCAGCCGTCTTTGAAGACCTTCAATCACTCCGTGGACTTTAGCCATAAAGTCCTCCTCTGACGGTATAGGAGTGCCATAAACCAAAACTCTTCATACAACTCCACAGAAAATAGTCGAGGATGTCAGATCTGGCGACCGTGCTGGCCATGTAACTGGTCCACCTTGCCAATCCATCCATTTGGATATCCGTTGTTGAAGTGATTCGGCACATTTACATCAAAGTGTGCTGGAGCTCATGTCGGTCTTTCAGCAGCTGTGTACTGGTACGTGTCGCACTGCTGTTAAAATAGTTACTGTACTGGAAACTACGCAAGTAGCACAGTAGGGTGCGCACCAAGGACTATACGGAGGAATTTAGCACATGCGCAGGAATGTTATTGTTCTCAGGTCGTTCATCCCAGTAAGCATATGGCTAAATAGTTGTATACCTTCCGTACTAAGATACCAAATTGAATGTTAAGTTGTCACAACTGTTCGTTCTCAAACTTCGATGCTCTCCAGCGTCCAAACCATACATTTCCGGACGGGGGTACCTATCTGAAAATCAGTTTACTATCCCGCACAACATATTAAGCGTTGTCGATGCTTTTTTTGGGGGGGATACCCTGTGTGTGTGTGTGTGTGTGTGTGTGTGTGTGTGTGTGTGTGTGTGTGTGTGTGCGTGCGCGTGCGCGCGTGCGTGTGTGTGTGTGAGATTTTATTGGTGATAGACGGTTCATAGGCAATCAATCTAGAATTACAAATTACAGAACTGTGCCTTAAAATTGTTTGAGGTTATGCACGCCACTGATCATGTCCACTGCAGCTGTCACACATGATGAGAAAACAAGCAGATGCATTTCATAGCTTGTGAATTTAGCGTAATGGTTATGGTGCCAGGACGCAAAGGTACACACGTATTGAAAGTGCAGGTTCAAATACCCATAACCCCATATTTTTTGTTCTTTTTTCTTTCTTTCTTCATAAGCGCATGCTTAATCTCATTTGATTTACAGGAAACATTTGTGTCGTGTTGTAATTTTTTATTTAACTAATGTTTAAACTGCTTGATTCAAGTTTGTTTAACTATTATTTACACTTGCATCACCTAAATAGGAGGTACACACTGAGACTTTCGTTTTTACTTATATGAGATGGTTCAAGCCTAACTAGCAGCTTAGAAACAAGTAAACATTTGATAAGCACTTGAAAGAGCTACATGGGATTGAATTATTATAAACATAAGTTGAATTAATATTAACATTACAATACAATAGGTAAATACAAGCAGAACAAAGGTAAGGAAATAATGACTAAGTGCAGGTTTCATATTTTGGTACCTTAATCAAATCTGATTAAGTGTTACAATAAGAGATAAAATACAGGCAGGGAATGAGCTTATTATGCAAATAAAAATATTTTCTCTAATGGAATAATAACCAGAAATAGTAAACTCAAAGTTTATAAAACATTAATAAGGCCAGTAGTAATCTATGGGTCTGAGCTTTGGTCTACCACAATGAACAATGAAAAGGCTTTGCGATCTTTCGAGAGAATAGTCTGACAAATGTTTGGGCCTGTACATTGTGGTACACAGAATTGGAGAGTGAGAAACAATCAGGAAATAAGTTTAGAAGGTCCAGATAGTGTTAGATTTATGAAATCCCAGAGATTAGACAGTTGGGACACCTGTAAACAATGGAGGATGAGTAGAGTGCAAAGAAATTTTGAAAGGGTAAAATAGTGGAAGTCGGAACAAGGTGGATGGTTTGTGTGTTAGAAGACCCTGCTGCAATGGGAGTCAGAGGCTGGAGAAGGAAGGTGATTGATAGAGAAGACTAGAAGAAAACAGAGGGAAGGTCAAGAACCAATTGGACAGAGCCATAAAAAAGAAGAAGATGCAGGTTTCAAAGGAACTGCCCAAAATGGTAACCTCCAACATCAATACATTGGCGACATAGACACAGAAATAATTCGCGAACCTTGTTGAGTATTCTCAGTGCATTGCGAATCTCATCACTGGTGCAATAACGCGGGCAACCAGCATCAACTCAGAATCAATCAATGATGAATACACCATAGTCTGAAGATAACCACAGAAAAAAAAGTTATCAGATGTGACAAGAAGCAAAAGTAAACAATACTCTGTGCATTGCATATGATGGTGGTATATTGCTATTTTAAAGTAAACACACAACATTTCTCTCAAAATGGAAAAGAAATGGGGGAAAAAAAAAACCTATCCCCTCTTTGGGTTTGAACTCGATCTCTCGGGATTGTTAGGTCCACAGTCAGGTGCCATAACCGTGCAGCCAAAGCATACGCTTTAGAACTGCCCTATATTTCTGTAGCCACTTGTCACAACCTGTTATCCATTGCAGGGTGTGCAGCCACATGTTAAGTTCACAATTTAAGCGCTTTTGGTAATGCTACAATTTAGAAATGCTTCTTCAGAGACAGCAGACGGGCTTTACTAACTTCCTAATAAGCACTATTTCGATTCCTATGGATAATATTGACATATTTCTTTCTGGTTATGACTCATTTGTCACAATCTCTAATTACTTTGAATACGTATAACTTATTAACTTGACGTTATAGACCATTGGTTTCCTATCTCAAATTGATTGTCTATGAACCCTCTATTACCAGTAAAATTTGTGCTGTGTTATTCATTTACATCCTGTATATAATAAAATTGTAACCCAAACATTTTCTCGCAACATTTGTCTTTTCATAAGAAGGAAAATATGAATGAAGCCATAGCCAGTTAGCTGGACCCAACTCGGAATCCTTTGAATTTTGTGTGCATGTGTGGCAGTGATAGGAAGCACTTTCTTTCAATTAGAACAGCATAAATTTGTGACTGTAATAAGTATTGATTTTTATATTTTCCTATAGGTATGGCATTACAGATTTGTGTGTTATATTTTGAGCCTGTCACAATATTCTCAGTCAAATTGAAGGGTCTGATGCAGTAAAGCTGCAGCTCTGAGAAATGTTGAAATGAGAATTTACTGGAGGTTTTGGAGCATTAATATATTTAAATTATCATATTTTCTTATGTTTTGTAGTAAAGTACATATTATAGAAGGAACATATGTATAGCATGCTTGATTGAGCTTCGGTTTTATAAATATTAAGTATAAGCAATGGCATACAACCTTTTTCCATCAAAGCACTTTTATTGAATTTAAAGGCTATTTTCTGGAAAAAAAAAAAAAAAAAAAAAAAAAAAAAAAAAAAAAAAAAAAAAAAAAAAAAAAAAAAAAAATTCAATACTTAAACTAGTGTTTATATGAATATTGCTTCTGTAAAGTATTTGTTACAAGAAAAGATAAGTATATTGATTGAAGTTGATTTAAAAATTGTTTTAATCACTCTCATTGTTATATGAGAATTTTTCGTCGTCACATCTTCTTGGTCTTGTTGAACATCATTGCCTCATACCATACTAGACTGGTTTTGGCCCAAATCGACAGAAGCTTCTAACATCAGACAATTTGGCTGCTGTCACACTTGGTTTTTCACCCAGAGTGAACAGTAAGTTCATGTCCCTGGGAAATAGTTTTTGATGTATTTGAAAGGTCTTTGTAGTGGTAAGTATGACTTTGATGCAAGAACCATGTGCTGTCAGTAGACCACCATATCCTTATGCAGGGTGTAACAGAAAGGTATGTCAAAACTGTGGGAAAACATTTCTTGCCTATAGAGGATAAACAAATGTTATATGAACATAGGTCTGAAAATTGTTTATTTTCATGGTAGAGCTCTTTCTCTACAACTCTGATTATAAGGTGAGATGTGTAATACGTAGCTGTCCTGTGGCCATAAGCCCACAACAGAACAGTTGTTTAATTGTACTGTAGTAAGCATTCGCTTTTACATCTAGTTCAATCAGGTGGAGGTGATGTAGACATTGCGCTACAGTCTTGTAGCAAGATACTCCATTACCAGTAATACGAGGCATGTACTTCATGCATGATGGACCACCTGCTCATTTCAGTCTTTCTATCCATGGGGTTCTGAATAGCAGGTTTCCTGGTAGATGGATAGGAAGAGGTGGACCAATTCCGTGGCTTCCGCATTCACCTGACTTAAACCCACTAAATTTTTATTTGTGAGAAGATTTGAAATTTCTTGTCTGTGCAACTCCAGTTGCAGATTAGAGGCTCTTTATGCTGTATTGTGGAAGGCTGCCTAACAATACAAAATTCTCCAGGCCTAATTCAGCTCATTAGGGAGTCCATGCAATGGTGGGTTGATGGATGCATTGGAGCTAATGGAGACCATTTTGAACATGTGCTGTGATTTCCTGTTTCCCCATAGTTCTCTCATCGAGTATTCTTGTATGGGATTCAGCTGTAGAAAAGTAGAAAAAATAATCTAAGAAGGAAATAAATAATTTCTGGTCCTATGTTCATACAACATTTTTTATCCTCTATCTGCAAGAAACATTTCCACAAATTTTTGACATACCTTTTTGTTACATCCTGTATATGATTGAATTTTGAAGGGAATTTTAGAGCAAAGTTTTGCATAGAACTCGTGAGATGTTTCATTTGGTCTTTTAATATTGCACTCCCATTGATAACTTGGAAAGGGTTGGGTTTCTTTCTTGCATTCTCATAATACATCAATATATTCTTATTTGGTATTAGTTGTGTGTTAAATAGCTATAGAGAAGCAAAATGTATGTATAAGAAATTATGTTGGGCGGATATGACAGACTAAGAGCCTGGGCTGAATGTCTGTCATATTCAAGTATGTATTAATTTAAATAAATAAATAGAAATAGAAATAAATATATTCTTCTTTGGAGAAGTTGTTCTCTCTTTATAGTATGTTATCATGAAGTCTGAAGTTTGTCACACTAATTGTAGCTGTGACCATGAACAGGAAAAATATGTTGTGAGGAAAGGTTTCGAGTCCTTGATAACCAACAGCAGAAAGCAGTCATAAGGAGGTTTTTGTTTTGGCCTCTTGCTGTTTCTGAGAAAAGTATTAGTTTTTTAATATTAAATAATGACTTTGATCTCTTGGAAATAAACTAGTTCAGAAACAAACACCACAATTGCCATTAATTTTGCCTTCAGGCTCCATGAAGTAATAGAACATACTTGATTCATTATTGTGCCATTGTATATTAAATACGTACAACCACAAAAGTCCCTTAGAATTGGGCACTAATAACCAATTTCACAAGTGGCAAATTTTGCACATAGTCAAATTCTAAGCACAGTACACTGTCATCTTTCTCACACCGGGAAATATCTTTTTAAAATTTTTTGTAGTCTTCAATCTTCCTTTGATGAAACTGATATTTTACCTTGAACTCATTATTTTGTTCATGATTTTTAGTTTTGTGGTAGCTTATCAGACTTGAACAGCCCAAAGGAGTAGTTTAAGTTTTCGAAAAACTTGTAATATGAGTGATATTTTGTTTTTATGTTTCTGCCAGTCTTAGAATAGTAATACTTTCTAACAAGTTCGAACAATACTTTTACAGTCAAATTAGAATTGTTAAAATATAACTTATTTAGTTTTGTAGCATTGAGTGAGATTTTCAATGAGGGGCAGTTCCTAAATGCTTTTTAATAGAATACCAATACATCATAGTTTATTTTATGTGGACTATTGGCATGTTGTCCTCTCTTTCTCTGGAGGTTTTCTCCAAGAATTATTTTCTTTTGGTTTGTTCTTAAATGCTTTTCTGTGTTTGCAAGATAATGAACAACAGATGCTTACAGACACAAATTTTAGTTCCATCATAAGAAAGTGAATATAACAGATTTTCTCTGTTCATACTTTGAGGGTTTATGCCTCTTTAACTTATCTTTTTTTCACAGCTCCTTGATATGAATGTCTTGTACTTTATTGGCCTGCCCATAGAAAAATGTTAGAGTTGTTTGTTGGTGCACTGATGCAACACTGTTTAGAACAGCACCCAGTTACTGGACAAAATGCTTTTGTTAGTGCTGTAACGTTTTCTTGCTGTCTTTACTACTGTTTCCTCTCTTCCTCTTCCATTTTTCATCTGGTGACTCTTCACTGCTTAATTCACTTATATTTTCAGTATTTAAGAACAGGCACAGCTTCACGTTTAGTTTGGAGGGAAACAGATCATGTTAGGCAACTTACTGCTAAATGACAATACATTGGAGTCTGTTTTGCCAATTATCATATCTGATTAAAACAGCTGTCCTATCTCTACATTAATGATATTGAGCTGAAACTTGCACAGCAGGAAATTCAAACATGGAAAAAATGGTTTATACATTTGATAGAAAAAGGGTAAAACCTCTCTTGACATCCATACTGCACTAAACTACATTGACATTGAAACAATTATGACTCAATGGTTTACTGAATGTGATATGTTGGAGTGCTCACTGATAGTGTTTGTTATAACTTGTTCTGTGCAATGTGATTCATCATTTAGCTTGGGGGGGGGGGGGTTTAAGAGGGGGTCCAAAAATATTTTGACTGTTTAATACTGTATGGATTCTTGAAAATGTCCCTACTTTGAAGTGCAACTTGTTACTAAGAGACTGTAGGAGTTGGATGTGTTGGGACCATAAATTAATATAGCCAAGTAACCAAGTGAGAGAGTAGACAGTGTTATAAAGCAAGTTAGTTTATTCAAAAGTATTGTGGATTAAACTGTGTGTAATGTATGTATGTAACTGTGAGAGATGAGAATTATTCATTCATTCATTATTCAGAGGCAGATTCTAATTTATCTTAAACCTATATTCAGTATCACATAGCTGCCAGCTGTTGAAACTCAGTTTTTCTGCTTTGAGTTTTTTAGTGAACTAGAAATTGAAGTAGAATGTTAATTTCTTAATCAGTCACTCAGATGAAGGAACAAATATTGCTAAAAATATTGTTTAAAATATAACATTTCCAAACTCTTCAAATTAATTTCTTCATTGAACTTCATCACCATTCTTTAGACGTTAGTCTGTTATTAGTCTGCTCTGGCTCCATTTAAATTAAGTAACTGGTTTCTAATTGGAGCTTACAAGTTCTTGATTTTTCACATGGACTGTTCCGTAATCTCCACTTTGATAAGATACTGCCTACTAGACCACTGGCATATGGAGTTAACAATAATGGTACAACTACTGTTACAAGAGTGTCTCATCTAATTACCAGCCTCAGTAAACTTGATTCAGAAAAAAAGTATTTATGTTTGTGAATTTCCTCTTAAAATTTGCAACACCTCATGTACAACGTAAGCAGTTGGGAGAGATGGGTGCAGTGGCACAGTGCTCTCCAGCTGGTATCTATTTTTACAAAATATTAAGCAGCTGAGGCTCTAACATATTTATCCCTATACCTAAAACACTGAAGGGTAAGTATGTATGCTTATTAGCAAGACTGATAAAAGCATTCATAAATAAGAAATAGTGTGCACATGTAATACAATTGTAACATTGGAATAGCAAAAGAGTTAAGTATCATAAGGTTGAAACCAGGTAATAAAAAAAAAGTGCTCTTATGACGTTAGTGAAAAAGAATAACAGAGAAGCTTGAGCATCTGTGACACATTTATTTTGTTATTTTCACGTTGTTATATTTCACTTTATTGTAAATGTCATAACTTTACTGCAACTGTGTATTCAACTTAATAATTGATCCCTACTATTACTGAATTGTTGTACTTCTTATGTTACTGGTTACAAGAGAAAAATGGAGTAATGATAGTATATCATGATATGCGATATACATCACCTGACTGGTGGTTAGCCTAAGGATGTGGATTAGACCCTAGATTGGTAATGTGTGAAGGATTAGGCTTGAAATATATTCCGTCTGTGTAACTGATATAACTACATTTTATTGTCAGTAGTTAACAAGCACATGACTGTATATAAATATGCATTAAGTTGCCCGCCTCTGTAGTGTGGTGGTAGCATGTCCACCTCACATCCAAGAGGTCATGAGTTCAAATCTTGCTTGGGTTGAGTTATCCGATTAAGGTTTCTTCCAAGGTTTTCCCGTATCCTGAGAAGACGAATGTCAGATAACTTTAAGCTCTATGTACCTCGGGCTCATTTGAGCATCATTTCACCCATTTCATTCATTCACTGTCTGATATGACACTACGTTGGAGGATGTAAACAAAAAAAAAAAAAAAGAGCATTAAGTTATGTTGCCTTTACAACCTCTAAATTTGGTGAATTATGTGTATGTCACAATGTGTAACAATTCATAATTTAACTATCTATGATCTTTCAATTTCAACAATGATAAAAGGTATTACAATTTTAACAATCATATGAACTCTTGCTCCTTCTGTAATAGTTTAAAAAGCCATTGCAGATTAAGAGCATCCCTAAACTGAAATATTTTCACAATATGAATACAATTCTCTTCTTTGCCTTTTTGTTGTCTTTGCTTTTGCATACACAGGAAACATTCTCTCCCTGCTATGGTCTTTCGCACTATGGGTTTGAAAAATCAGTTTTGAAAGTTTACTCACCAAGGCAATGATGGAAAGGTTGAAAATTTTGATGAGTCCAAAAAAAATTACATACTGCCATTGCACCACTCCAACTCCATGCCTGTTGCTGGTGATGTTGGTAGTCAGTTGCTGCATTGTCGTGTCACTTTCCACTCTTTCCAGACCTGCAGGGAAGTCACGTGTTGGAGTCACCCTCATTGGCCACTGGACCTGCTGTTAAAGTATCAACCTAAACCTTGATGAATCTTGGAGCTCTATAGCAAGATGTTGCTGGCTACAATGATGTGGTGGGTTATCTCTGTGTTTAGATCTCCTCACAATCCAGATGTAGAAACGAAAGGTTGGAGGAGCAGCTTAAAATGAGTCAACACTCCCCCATCCCTAATGACAAACATAGGTGGCAGCAACAGCTTTATGAAGGACTTCATTTTCCCAGCAGGTAGTACATAAAACAAATGCACAATGAGGATTAGAATGGAGCAGCACACGAAGGTAAAAGTTGCAGGTTAAGTTTCAAAGGGCAATGGCTAAGAGAAAACACACATGATAGAAATAATATGAAAGGAGAGAAATGTACAGTGCTGGAAATCAGTGTAAAGGCACAAGGTTTCCTACTGACAGCAATAGGTACAGTGTCTGAAGCATACATGTATCTAATTTATTATGAAAGTAGTAGATATAGGACATACAAAAATCATGACAGAATTAGTTTCTTTCATAGCACACATAACAAATTAAGGCATTTGCATTTCCTGGATGGAAATTAATATAAAGGCACTCACTGTCCTGTTGTGTTATTGCCTTGTTAGTACTTTGTCGAACCTCCGTTCTTCCTAATTACCTCAAAAAGTCTCTTAGGTATTGATTTTGTTAGAGTTTGTAGTTCTTGCAGTAAAATTGTCACCCACTCTTCTCGTATCGTTCTTTTGAGCTCACATATGGCATCAAACAGTCTTCCATTGCAATAAACACGCCTTGCAAGTATTCCCCAAAGGTTTTCAATGGGGTTCAAATCCGGGCTACATGCAGGCCAGGGCAAGACATCGATATCTTTCTTTTGAAATCACTTTTTGGTTGTAGCAGAAACATGCACAGATGCATTGTCTTGTTGAAAAAATAGACTTTTGACCCCTAGGTCCTCATACATTCTAATCTGTCTCTAGCAGCTCAGTGTACATGTTAGAATTCATTCTAGTGTTCAGCCAAGCAATGCGTGGTGTACCTGTAGCGCAGAAAGCTGCCCAGAGAATAACACTTTTGCCACCAAAGTTTCTACTCATTCTTACCTGCTGCTCTGTTCTCAGATCATGCCAATAAAATTGAAATCCACCCAGCCCATCTAAATTAAACTTCTTCTCATTACTGAAGATAACTTTATCCCATTCTGCAGTCCATGACATATGTTTTTCTGCAAACTCCAACCTAGCCTGTTTATGTTTGTGTGTTAGAGCTGGTTTCTGCAGTTGTTTCCTGAATGTGTCTAGTAAATCAGCAACAAGTTTAGAAGAATAACGGTTTGTGACCTTTGCTTTGTGCAAAAGGAACCGTTTTGATGCCTCCGATAACTTTCTACTTTGCCCATATTTTCCGTTCTGTCCATATTGTGCGCCCAATCTAATGAAATTATCTATCACTGAACTTGAACAATTCTTGGCATTTTGATGATTAGAGAGACCCATTTCCTTGTACACACCGATTTTTGCATTTTCATCACATCATAACTGTTTTCCACGTGGCATTGTCACAATAGTAGTTTATGTACACAACAAGCACTGTAACTAATAGTGTCTGTTGCCTATCTGCAGTAATGACAAGTATGCATACACTAACACTACACATAGCTGACTGCCTTTGTACTGAGTTCCACCCTCTACCACCTGAATCATTGATGTCTTGTTATATGTTGGTACTACTGACATTAAATGCGACACCATTTGACTGCAGTTGTCAGTATACTGGTTCTTATACTATTGCATATACACTGTGCGTAACTATTCCAACAGAAAATGTTAATTTTCCTACATATATTCATGCCTTTATACCGATTTCCACCACTGTACATGAAATACAAAAGCACAGTAGCAGTGTGAGGAGGAAGTCCAAAAGTACTACAAGATTTTGAGTAAAATAAGAAAATACTCCAAAACAAGTTTATAAAAGTAGATGAGAAAAATAATATGAATGCCAAAAGAAAGGACTCAGAATTGTGGTACCGCACAACAAATAAGCAAATAGAGTGACCAAAGTACATGAAAAACATCCAATAACAACAGATTTGTACAAGCCCATCTCTTGCCAGTACCAATAAGGAACGTAACAAAATATATTGGGGGGGAGGGGGGGGGAGGGGTTAACATATACTGTAGAATCCCGATAACTCAACCTAATGTGGACTGAGAGGGTGTTGAGTTATCAAAATGTCCAGTTTCATGGAGTAAGGGATCTGTTATTCACAACTCCTAACATGATACTGCAAATTAAATAAGTGCATGTTCTAGCACAATATAGGCATCAGTAAAGTATAACATGCCCTAAAAATTACTTATTAATATGTGGCCCTTTTATCCGGTCTCTTTAACACATCCAACGTAACTTCCATTGTCATGTTAACTTGTTGTCTTTTCTTCATGTTTGGTATTTTTGCTGACACAAACACAATTCAACACAACGTTTAACAGTAAGCCTGAAATCTGAGAAATGGTACTGTAGCCAGGAATACGTAACTGATGTATGTATTGGATAAAGCAATAAACCTTCAAACCTTCCAAACAAGTGCCATATATCAACATTATTAACGGCAAGCTTTTGATTTTGTAACAATGGTCTGCTGGCTGCTTATGTGCTGACTAGATATCAAAGATCAATACATGGTCAGCCGTTTTGTTACTGTGAAGGAGAATGTGGTAGGTTCTACACGTACACTAATTAAAATTTACCTATGCCGTTTATACTGCATAGTGGATTATAGAAATTATTACAGTCAGGTTCAACATTAAATAAAAAAATAAAATTAAAAAAGGTTGTCAAGATATATGGAATGCCAAGTTATCGAGAGTCAAGTTATTGGGATTCCACTGTAGCATGAAAAAAGTGAAGATCTCCAGATCTCCCTTACAAAGATTAAAAGCAAAACATACCAATAAATACAATGAGAGAAAATTGAGAGTAAAAAGAAGAAAACATTACTCTATAAAATTAATGATCCAATAATGTGTATAATCCTAGGATATAACATTTGTAGGAAAAGAATACCTCTCCTTGGAAAATTAATAATGCACATAGTAGAATTGGACACCCTGAACAAGGCATTAATAGATAGGGTATCTCCTACCGAATAAATATAATGGGTCCACTCAAATCATATGTAAGCTTATATGTTTACTGAGGGGGAAAAAAACCTAAAGGGAAGACATACTTGGAGCACACAATAAAATGCAAATACAACATACAATGAATAGGTAGAACAACACTGAAAACATCGAAGGAAATTAGAAAGAAAAGGATATGCGCAGTATGCAAAGAAGATAAGATACATAAACCAAATGGTTCATGAGTAGATGAACTGTCATGAGAAAAGAAAGCATGGTACACAAAAAAGAAAGGGAAAATTAAGTAATTTGTGGACTGCCATGAGAGGCTGAGTTGTAAAGAAAAGTTAGTTATGTGACAGGAAGTGATTTAAGTTGTGAGGCACCTGCCCTTGTCATAGCGTGAGTAATATAATCCTGCAACAAAAAGGACACATTAATTGTTTAAACAGTTCTGTATGGTCCAGCAAAACATGCTAACTTAGGGTTGAATCCCTGTGAGGTATTGCCTGGGGATGAGAGCAAAGCAACCACGATCACTGAGAGTGAATAGTGCCATACAGCAGTGGCAGTTGTGGTGTTCAGCATGTCTGCAGTGAGGAATTCCAAGGCGTTCTACAATTGCTCACTTAAAACTGTTGGATCAAAAGATTCTGGAAACAGATGGAAAATATTCCAGATATTACTAAATGAACAAACAGGAGCAAAATTGAACATCAACAAAAAGGTACTTGCTGAAGTATTAAGCATAATTGGGGATTCCAAAAGGAAACTATCCCAGGACTCATGGCTGTTTGAATGTAAGGAAATCAACATACTCTTATGCAAGCAATTGACACATTCCACTTATAAAGGTTTAGGACAATATGACAAAGTAGGAATAAGTTTATTGCCTTTATCGAAAAGAAAAGTGCAGAGCAAACGTGCACAAAAATATGAAGGATAATCAGAAACGAGCACATCTAGAGTAACAAAGGAAGAAACAATGGACAAGACTGAAATTCACACAAAGGCACTAATGGCACAAATTAGCTGAAGCCAGACAAATTTCGTAAACACATTTTTAACAACACACAAGAATGAATGCCCATGTGCAGCATGTGTTAGCAGATTGATAAAAGCCAGAAAACGTCTTTCCATGAGGTATCTTGCAATTTTGGAATTCAATTGACTTGGGTGTTGTAAGTGGTTTAGAATGCAAACATAACTCACAGGATTTAACAAAGCAGCCTATGTCCTTAAAAACATTTTGCCAGAGAAACTGTCAGACTTTGGATTTTGTCTTAAGGCAATGTATCTGTGAAAATTAAAATATCTACAGTTTTCTTCTGATTGCTTTGAATTTTTTTTCCACATACTCGGAACATAAAGTAAATAGTATACACAAAATTTCAGTGTAATATGTCATACCATTTTTAAATTAGTAATATTTATTAATAATAAATTACTTTCTGTTATGCTCATATGAAATGACCTTTGAACCCTACAGTTTATTGTACCCCTCCTAAATTTTTAATTTGAGTTCAATATACAAATATAAAGAAATTGCCATACCAAAATTGCATAGATTTAATTAGTTTAAAAGAAAAAAAAGTTCTGTATACTATTTATATTTTGAATTTTTTTCAGTATGAGTTATGAAAAATATTTAATTTCAGCTCAGTTATTTAATATTTTTTAACTAGCAGACAACAAATTTTAATTCCTTAATCTCTGAAGGACTCCTGAAAATTTCAAGCTAATAAGTTATAAACTATGGTCCAAAAAGCATTTTGTATAGTGAAAAATGCTGGAAAAAAAAAAAAAAAAAAAAAAAAAAAAAAAAAAAAAAAAAAAAAAAAAAAAAAAAACTGAGAAAAATGAATTTTAAAGTTTAACGGTATGTCTTTGTTCTTTACCTAAATCCAATCAATTTAAAATTCCTAGGCCCCATATGTGGGACACTGTTATTTCTTCTTGGCCTCAGTAGCATTTTTTGAAAATTTTAAGTTTACTTGGTTGTTTCTTACTATAAAAACTTTACTTTCGCCTTCGCATTGTTCACAAAGTGTAGAAATTTGTTGTTCTTAGCTAACCTCTCCACTATCTACTTTCGCAAATTTATACACAAAAGTCATAAAATATCTGCTTTTTACGGCTCTACTATAGGCTAACGAATAACTTAAAACCCATTAGCTATCTAAACAATGTCTAATATATAACTGAAACACTGAAATAACCTGGCAAGACTTCAAACTTACATAACACTGACTGCATTTCTCTGTTTGGTAGAAAAACATCTCAGATTCATGGCATTTCAGCTCGAATATTGAATTCTTTTCAGCACAGCCAACTCACCACCTTTCTGAAGCAAAATTCCCTGCAAGAGACCAAAATCAGAGCCAGTGAAAATGAAAAATGACTTTCAAAGCTGTAGCAGTGAGGTTTAGTGAGGAACGCTCACACGCACTAGCACATTTGAATGCCCTGCTGGAGCTTTAAAAATGGCTGATATTGAAAAAAACTAAAGTGTGCCATTAAAGTACTAAGTATAAGCATAATAGAAAATGCAAAAAGTAAAAATAAAAATTTTGCCAATTTTCACCAAATTTCACTGATACATTGCCTTAAACATACCAAGATCAGCTCCGAAAGGAAAGGGGTGAAAATAGTGCAAAACTGCTGGGATGAATACTTAGACAGCAGCATCTGACTAACTTTAGAACCTGGGAGACAGGTAAACAAGATGTTACCAAAGTGATAACCCACTGGTATATTACTTATGTCCATTCTTTCCCTGTAGCTACAGTAGAGCTAATTCAGGATCGTCTTATCGGTGGCATGAAATCAAAGTAAAAGCTTCTGGAAAGTCCTTAGAAAATGTCATTTATACTGTGACTGATGATATGTTCGTCAATTGATGACGAGGTTCTGAAAACATGCAAGAATGTGAATTGGCAATCAAATTTTCCATGCTCTTAATATGCAAAGCCTGAAATTGGAATATGCTAAGTTTAAGTGCCCAACGAGAAATTTTACCTGTCTGTTGAGCATGTGACAATACCCAGATAATGACTTGATGGTCACATTCAAGAAATAACCGATCATGTGTTCTAAAAATGGGCAGAATTTCTCAAAGGCAGCAAGGACTGCCAGGGCTTCTAATTCATATACCAATAAAGCATTCTGCTTAAGACAAAATGCAAGAAATGTAATACATAGGTTGAGCTGTCTTTTGGACCTTGTAGAAGTACAGCCACTATGGCAAAATGGGAGGCATCTGTTTGCACAATGAAGGGTTTCTCATAATCATGCATTGCCAAAACTGGAGGATTCATAATTGTGGTTTTTTAAGGTGTCAAAAGCATTTTAATGGACTGCCTCCCAAGCAAATTTAACTTCTTTGTGTTGAAGCATATGCAAAGGCTCAACTGAAAGTGCAAAATTCAGAACAAATTTTGGGAAAGGAAAAAAAAAAAAAAAATTATAGTCATCCATAGAAATGAAGCTATTTCTTGGTGGTGGAGGTGGAAAATCGTACACAGCCAATGTGGGACCAGGATCTATAGAAATGCCATATGGTGGTGTAATATGTTCCAAGAATGAGCTTTGCAAAACAGCAAATTTTACCATGGATGGACTCAGTCAAGCTGGTCTTTTGTACACGTTGTAAAACCAGGTGCAAATGTTCCATATGTGACGGGAGATTTGGCAAATATATTACCAGACCATCAAGGTAATTAAATAATTACTAACTATTAATTAATTGAATTTATGTTTGTTTGCAGAATATCATCCAGTAAGCATGATAGTATATGTGCACCCATAGACAGGCCAAACAGGACCCGAGAAAATTGAAATAAGCTCCAAGGAGTGGAAGATACTGTAAGATGTTTCAAAGAGTTTGCAGGTGGTATCTGATAATGCGCTTGAGTTAAGCCCAATGCTGTAAAGACAGGCATCCTGAAAATAATGTGTTGTTGCTTGAATTTCAGGCAAAGGCATTGATTCCACAAATTTTTTTATTATTGAGTTTACAGTAATCCACAAAGCGGAAATCATTGTTTGATTTAAACACGAAGTATGCACTAGAAAATGTGCTATTGGATGGTTCAGTAATATCTCAATTTAAGAACTCGCCAATTTGCTACAAGTATATCCAGTTTAGGCAGTGTCAAAGGTTATGGAGATGATCAGACAGGTGTTGAATCCAACAATGTATCGTATATTCCATATTATGAACAATGCCTAAGCTAAAACCTCTGAAAACTGAGCAATAATCTTCAAAACCTCTTTTCTATAATTGGGTGATAAGTGCAAAAGTTCTAAATTCACAGTATTTGCACATGCTGTCAAGGGCAATGTATTACTCATTTTAGAGAACCCAATAAGAATGAAGCCATTTGTAAGACAAACTTCTCATAATCCAAGAATACTAGGCCCTAATGACCTAGTTCTCGATGGACCCTTAAACACCACTCACTCCAAGAATACTAGTCCTGATGACCAAAATGCTGACCCAAGCATCATAGAAAACAGTAAATCATTAGTGATGTGAAGAGATATCCCAAGAAAACCCCACAATTTTAATATGCAAAGCCGTGCTTTCCAAAAAGGGTAAATGTTAACCAGCAATAATTGTACCATTTAATGATCTAGAGTGCAATATACATGCTTGTTCACTGGTAACGACTGCCAAAAGGTCATCGTTAAATGATAAACATGTGACTGATATGAATATTGTGATGTGAATCTAAAATGCATAAGTAATATTAGTTACACATTCAATCCAAGTAGATAACTATGCTAAAAATAGGACATAATGAATCTATGGGCCTTATCACTAGTCAAGAAGGCTGGCCTTGAACTGAATTTAACAGTCAGCGATGTTTAAAATAATAATGAGGTGTATGTCCTTGTTTATGACTAAAATTATAAAACCATGCAGCGGCAGATTTACAATGTCGTTCTCCCTCCATTTCACAAGGCAGACAATGTGAAACGTAGCTTTTGAGCCAAAATGTGAATATTCTGTACTTGCCATGTGCACAGTAGCAAGCAATATTTTTGTAATATTTGTGGTGATTGTGTTACAAATGGTGTCAATTTAATTGACAACATGACAACTTTATAGAAGGTGACATGATGTTACTGTACTGATGTAACTAACATATCCAAATCTGGAAGCAAACAAATATGTGCAAACAATTTAACACAGTCAACAAATTCAAATAATCCCTCAGAAGATTTTTGAGGGTATAATAATTATATTAATAATAAGATTAATAATAATGGTAATAGTAAGAATAAGAAAAATTATAATAGTAATGATGATGATGATAATAAATAATAATATGGTAATGGTGATGGTGATGATGGATATAAAAAGATGATGAGTGGTGTTTAAGGGCTCGTTGATAGCTAGATCATTAGGGCCCGGGTGGTGGCAGCTGTGGTGGTGGTGGTGGCGAAGAAGGAATTGAACATGAATCATAAGTGGTGGGGGAATTCCAATACTCTGGATTGGAATTTGCCAAGGTCAAATTTATGCTTTAGTATATCATGTAAGATCAGTGTTATTTGCTTGACAATCGTTAGTGGTAATGTATCAGTTCTCTAGAATGATACACAGAATGGGAACAAACCTCACACAATTTAACAAAAAATTTCAAAAGCAAAGTTTGAGGAGCATAATTTACTATAAAATATGGTCAATTTAATCTTTAGCAGAATGTTCAACTGAAAATGATTTAAACAGAAAAGCAGAAGTTGTTGGTTGTGATTTTGAAGTCATCAGATTTGGCAGAACTGCAGGGAACTTGCAAGTTAGGTTTGGAAAAAGTTGTTTCAGTTCAGTGAAGGAAATCGAGTTGTCAGTAGAGGTCAATAAATCCTGATATTGACATGTTTTTCCCGGCAACTTTACATGAACAGCATATAGGGATGGAGTAAGACTTTAAGTCTAACAGTATAATATGCCATATACACTTTTAAACAGTGTACCTGACCTGGTGGAAATTTACCCAATTGTTCTTCAATTAATGCCTGAAACTCTAAGCTGTACATCTCTTTCTTGAATGAAATTTGTAATTTCAAGTTTTGAAAAACGTCTTACATCAGTACTTAATGTCCATGCAACACAAGAGTGTAGTAACATCGGGAGAGTATCATTGCTACCACATGACAAACTGCACAGTTTCGTATAAAAAGGCAGCTCCTATTTCCTTAAAGGTCAATATTAACAAGTGAGATGTACTCAAAAGGCAAGCAAATGAATAAGCACGATAAGAATTCCTAATCATGTGAAATGGGAATACAGCAAAATCCCCAGGATATAACAATAGTAAGAGTTGTGAGAGATAAGCCATGCGAGAAAATTGTGCAAATGTTTTACGCTTCTGTAATACACACTTATAGAATATAAATGTTCTGAAGAGCAAATGAAAATATATGAATACGCAACATTTTTGGACACACTGCTTCCATTTTGAGCTGGTGTGATGTATTTATTTTATTTTCACATTATGTTATATTTAATCTTATTGTAAAAATCGTAGTTTTATAGCAATTGTGTATTCAAGTTAATAGTTGATCTGCACTATTACTGATGTTTAGTACCTCTTATGCCTCTGGATACAAGAGAAAAAGGGTAGTAATGGATACAATGGTCAGGGCCATATTTAGGCATGAGCAACATATGCAACTGCATAAAACACAACATTTTTTGGTGGCAGCAAAATGTCGCCATCAAAAAGTTATTTCTTAAGTACAATTTTAATGTACATTGCATTAGGATTCAGGCATTCAGTAATTTATTGACAAAGTGTTGACATATTTTTACCTATTAAACTTGTATTTTACTGCCAGTCCACCTGTGTAACATCTTCCATGTACGAGCACATTAATCTCATAGGCTGTAAGATAGCTCTCCTCGTAACCACATAGCCTATGAGATCTCCCATGTCACATGTACTTCAGTACCTGATGTATGGGTGGCACATATTTTAGCAACTGTGATATCTTTCAGTTTACTGTCTTTGGTCTTGAAGTGTTGTGCTTGACAGAAAGCATAATGTTAGCAAGATCAAACATGTGTTTCTCTCTACGTATTTCCCTTAATGACATTTACTGATGAATAATCCTCTAGCTGTGACTGTGAATGTGTAAAAAAGTGTTTCCATGGGTGATCCTTAGTAAGTTTTAAACATGAAACTTTATTAAAATTAACTGCAGCCTTACCATGTTCAGAAAACTTTCTATTATGTTTTAGCCAACAGTGGCTGTCCTGAAACAAAGTCATGTTACTTTGTATCAGTTGTCCTGAATGGATGTTTAAGTCTTGGTTGTGAGATTACACTAATCCATTCTGAAGAGGTAAACAGATATTTCTGGGTCCATTTTCTCTTTTCAATAAAACCAAAGTATCTGTCACAGGGCAAATGGCTATGACCAGAGACAAGATATTTTTGTTCCACAGTGTCAACCATTTGTGAATGATACGAGTATATAGCCAAAATGCTACAACAGTAATGTTCTTGTTATGCCCAAAGCAGTTGTCTGAATATATATTAAGAGTTGTAACACCCTGCAAGCATTCATCACAAAATTAACACAAACAAGATTATTTCTTCTGAACCCTCCCTGCATAATTTTCAGGCCAAACATACATATAAATGAACGACCAAGCATCAGCAAGAGATATAGAACAGATGACTGCTCAGCAAATTGCAACATGTGTGGTTTCAGTGACAAGTGCATCAAAGTCAAGGCCAGGGGTGAGCAAAATGCAAAGTGACGAAATGGTAGGAAAGAAACAGGGAAAAGAGCCAAGATGGGGGATGACAACACTGGACACTAAGGAGCACAGAGAAAAAGTGATATCAGTGAGAGTGAGGGGAAAAGGGAGAACTAGGCAGGAGAAAAAGAAAGAAAGGGGTATTTCGCCAAGAGTAATAGGGTTTAAAAAATGGTTGGGTAATCTATAAATGAGGAAGTAGAGGGTTTTTATACATGGTTATAGTGAAGTACTGAAATGAAAATTAATGAAGTGTATTTTTTTTTTTTAAACTAACGTCCTCCAACATTGCGTCATATCGGACGGTGAGTGAATGAAACGGGTGAAATGATGCTCAAATAAGCCCGAGGTCCATGGAGCTTTAAGTTACCCGACATTCATCTTCTCAGGATAAGGGAAAACCTCGGAAAAAACCTTACCCGGATAACTTACCCTAAGCGAGATTCGAACTCGCGACCTCTTGAACGTGAGGCAGACACGCTAACCATCACGCTATCGAGGCGGGCCAATGAAGTGTACAATGCAAACTGACGAATAAAAGTTATGGGTGAAGCTGATAAAGAAAAGTTTAAAAATTTAAGGGTGGGAGCAAGATAAGATTAGTAAATAGGTAAACATGTGTAAATGGGAGAAAGGGGAAGGGTTACCATACACAATATAACCAGGGTGTTCAAGCTGTATGGGACCCTAGGATAAATTCTAAGTACTCCAAATAGAGGCAAGTTGTAATATGTGTAGTGTTTATGTAAACAAATGACGTTAATGATAAATTTATTCATACATATAAACGTCATTGTATAGTTGTGTATACAAAAGTTGTATGTCCATAACTGACACTTGTAAAACACTTCATTAGTGGGGTTGGTAGTGCTTGCTGCATATCAAAGACCTTCATGTTACTGACTTTGCAATATCATTCTTAAATGATTCATAGGCTTGTGCTGCCTTGCATTCGTGTAGTTCTAACTCTGCTCTTAGTTTAATTCTTTCTCCTCATCTGCACACTCTTAGTATTTCATACATGTCATACTTTACAAGTGTCAGTTGTAGGCTTTTGAAAAGATTAAATTTTGTATTGAAAATATGTCTGTAGATATATTCACTCATAACAAGTCCATGTTCAGTCTTCATCCATTCAACATGCAACAAATAAAGTCTAGATATAATTAAAGAAATTGAAGCTATTAACAGTGAAGCAACAAGATTCTAAAGTAAGAACAAATTAGAAACGAAAAACTTCACTTATCTTAGTAATGTTGCAAGTTTTTCGTGCAAATTGCTGTGGCAGATCATTTTTGGTAATTTAATCATGAAATTAATCCAGAAGTTAAATTATTAAAACAATTAAGTGGACCTATAGATTTAATGGTTTGGGAAAAAATATTTATTTTAAAAAACAGGAACCGTGTTATGAACTTTGAATTACCTCCTATAGATTGTATTTATAGATTTTTGTTTTCAGAGATTGGTAATTAAAATGAGCATCAGTATCTATGTTTTTTGTCTTTAGAGATTAGTGATTAAAATGAACATCTGTAGCTTTGGTAACAAATTTGTTTGTATAGCTTTGAGAATGAGTTGGAGTCAACTCGAAACTTTAGTCAGCAATTTGCACGAAAAACTTGCAACATTACTAAGATAAGTGAAGTTTTTAGTTTCTAATTTGTTCTTACTTTAGAAAGTCTAGATATATTTAATCTCTCTGATAGATATTGTCTATGAGGAATCGTTTTCACTGAATAATGGGTAGTACATTTTGGGATGGTATTAATGTTTCTTTACGTATTTTTATTGGTTTGCAGTAGTTTTACTAGGCCTACTGTTGTTTGCCCCTACCATCATGTTTGGGACTTCCATCCACTTGCCTTGTCGCAACACGACTCAGTCTACCATTACTTATTCCAAGTAAAGAAGTGAAGGCTTCTTTGCAAATTTTTGTATCGCAGCCCTGAACACAGACAAAATTTTCTCATGAAAACTTGACATCTACTGTTCAGTTTATCTTCACCATAACATTTTTTTTATATCTGGCCCACAGAGCTGTGTCTGTCTCCGATCCCAGCCACCTAAAGCAAGAACTACAGCACCTGAGGCTAACTTTCCGCCAAAATGGGTACTCCGTAGACGACATTGAAGCCTCAATCTCCAAGGCCAAGAGAGGAAAACCACAATCTCAGCTAACACATACAAACCGACCGCCACTGCCTACATCCTATATACTGGCAATCTATCCAGCAGAATCAGTAGAATTCTGGCAAAACACAACATCAGAACCATCCACAAGCCGCCTTTGAAGATTAAACACCTAGTGAGGCCGGTAAAGGACAAACTGGACCTTAATGTACCAGGGGTATACCGTATACCCTGTGAATGCGGGGCGCCGTACATAGGGCAAACCGGCAGAACCATTTCCACCAGTCAAGGAGCACGAACGGTCCATACGCTCAATGCAGCCTGACAAGTCAAAGAAGAAGTCACAACGCCGAACTTCAGCGCCAATCTCCGCCGCAACCGAGGCACCTCTGGGGGAGGCAGTGAGAGTGCCGGCCTCGGAGACCTCAACGCCACGGCAACTTGCAACAGCACAATCCACCGTCACCGAGGCACCTCTTGGGGAGGCAGTGAGAGTGCCGGCCCCGGAGACCTCAACACCACCGCAACCTTCGCAGAACGCCTCTTCTAGCAACGCGCCACCTCAACAGCGCCGGAAATCGCCGCGTTCACCGGGCAATGGAGCTCCATCGGCCCGGGAATCAATAAACATCGCCACAACTGAGAACACTGATGCAGCCAGCACAGCCACCTCATCTTCGTCGGGAACCACACCTTGCGCCGCTACTACCACTCCGCAGCTAGAGAGCCGGCCAGTCGAGCGCCTCCGCTCCCCGGTAATGGCAGTGGCAGTGCCAACACCGGAGTTGCCGGCCTCATCACCGCGGACTTCAGCCCGTCTCCCAGACAACTCACCATCACCGCCTGCACAGTGGCCCCACTCAAGGGGTCAGTGTTATTATGCGAGGTGTACCACGGGATATCCCCGAGAGACACATTCTACATGCAGCACGTCAGAAGTGGCCCTCAGCAATGAGAGCCATTCGCATCATCACCTCTCGGGGACCTACACCACTAATCAGAATCGTCTTCGCCGACACCACGGACAGTGAAGCCGCCCTGAGAACGGGTCTGACCCTACTCGGACGGCGCTTACTCGTCGAACCAGCACGAACTTCCAGACATGTGCCCTGCCGCCGCTGCTGCCGCTTTGGCCACGACAACACCACTTGCAACGCTGCTCCTAGGTGCCACTATTGTGGGGCCCACTGCCTCACACAGGACTGCACCAGGCACGACCTACGCCGCAGACGTCGGTACTGCGCCACCTGTAATGGCTTCGGCCACTTTACGGGTCAGGCGCAGTGCCTTCTCTATCCAAAGGCCAACACCCTGCAATCTACACCAGCCATCGCAGACTCACAACCTCGCCGCAGACCAGCTCCTATTACGCAACGACGCTCATCGTCACAACAGTCCGCTCCATCATCCGCCACCGCCACTATAACTGCACCACTGCCCCGGAATGACACCGAAGACATCCAGCAAGACTTACAAAACCTCCAACAAAGACTGAAAAGACTGGAAGAAGCCACACTTCAACTCACCGCCGCAGTTTCCACCATAGCCAACTCCACAGCCAACATCACGACTCAACTCCAAACCATCATAGACAAAGGACGTCAACTACGCAACTCCACAACAGGCCGCCTCACATCCCTCAGCACCGACGTCCAGAAAATCAACAAGAAGACGAACTGTCTCCGCCGGACCTACCGCAACGGACTCACAACAATCCACCAAGAACTTCTCCACAACACCACCGGCTTTAACTCCGCAGCAGAACTACTAGCAGAACTTCGCGACACAACCGCTGCACTGGACAACACAACCACCCTAGACCCCATTCTGCGCAAACTTCACCGAATCGAGGACCGAACTCCGACCCTGACCCATGAAGCCAGCACACAAGTCTCTCTACCACCAACAGCACATGACCGAGATCATTACAGTCCACCCCGAACTACCTCGCCTCAACCTGCAGTGCAACATCGCCAACCCTGGACTACATCGCCAGCTCCTGCAACGCAACACAACCAACCCTGGTCACAACCCACAACGCCAAACGCACTACCAGAAGGACGCAAGATTCCGACACCACAACAAATTGCACTCTTCAAGAGATATGGAATCATCCACCACTACAACTCCCCGTGCAGCTATCGGTGCAGAGGAAGGCTCTGCACTGCCTCCGGACTTGACGAGAGCGCATTCTTTCCACCACCTGAATAACAAGTGCCACCACAGTCATCGCCGTTCACCGGAACCCACATCGCAGTCTCCGCCGATTCACGACCAACTCCCCTCCACACGAAGAACTACCCGTGTGTGTCAGTCAGGGCCTGGTCATGGCTGCCACCCGGTAACCACAAATTAAAGTCAACTCCGGTCGGCTAGCATACCCGCACTACCGAGGGTGCTAAGCGGGACCTCGTGACAACGTTACACTCCTCCCCAATAAATCTATATCCCGGCGTAATAAGCCAACTCTATCTCCCTTCCAACTCTCTTTCTGTCTCCCCTAAAAAAAAAAAAAAAAAAAAAAAAAAAAAAAAAAAAAAAAAAAAAAAAAAAAAAAAAAAAAAAAAAGCCGAGCAGCGAGAGAAGGTCCAACAACTGCTGAGACGATATCAGCGCGTCTTCAGCCAAGGCAACAGCGACTACGGCCGCACGGACCGAGTGCTTCACCACATCGACACCGGAGACGCCCGGCCTATTCGGCAACCACCTAGACGCGTTCCGCTGGCAAAAAAAAGCGGCGGCACGGAACATCCAGGAAGACATGAGAGCCAGGGGAGTGATCGAAGAGTCTGACAGCCCTTGGTGTTCCTCTGTGATTCTGGTGAAGAAGAAGAATGGCGAGCTACGCTTTTGCGTGGATTACAGGAAGCTGAACGCTGTCACTAGGAAGGACTGCTTCCCCTTACCCCGGATTGACGACACCCTAGACACGCTTGCTAGTGCGCAGTGGTTCTCGACCCTGGACCTGAAGTCGGGTTACTGGCAGGTGGCTCTAGACCCGAGAGACAAAGAGAAGACCGCATTCTCGATAGGCCAAGGGCTTTGGCAGTTCACAGTTATGCCCTTTGGTCTCTGCAACGCACCAGCTACCTTCCAACGTCTCATGGAGTCGGTAATGAGAGGATTGACTTATGACGCCTGCCTGCTATACCTGGATGACATCATCATCGTCGGCAAGACATTCGAAGACCATCTTGACAACATGAGCAAGGTGCTACAAAGACTGCAGGCGACCGGCCTGAAGCTGAACGCGAAGAAGTGCCAGCTCTTCCGCAAGGAAGTGAACTACTTGGGCCACATAGTCTCACCAACCGGTGTGGCCACAGACCCAGAGAAGACACGGGCCGTGAGAGATTGGCCTCGCCCAAAGGATAAGCGAGAATTGCGCAGTTTCCAGGGGTTGTGCAGCTATTACCGTCGCTTCATAAAGGTTTTCTCCAACATCACCAAGCCCCTCACTCGCCTGACGGAAGAACACCGGACTTATAAGAGGACGGAGGACGCCGAAGGCGCTCTCCAGCAGCTGAAGAGGACACTTTGCAGTGCTCCTATTTTGGGATTTCCACAACCAGGCGACGCCTTCATTGTGGACACCGACGCCAGCGACCATTGCATTGGAGGCGTACTATCCCAAGTCCAGGACGGCCACGAGCGGGTGATAGCCTACTACAACAAGACGTTGTCCAAGACAGAGAAGAACTACTGCGTCACCCGGCGAGAGCTACTGGCGGTAGTGAAAACCTTGGAGCACTTCCACGAGTACCTGTACGGTCAGCCATTCCACCTGAGGACAGATCACTCCACCCTAACCTGGTTACTTAACTTCAGAAACCTGGAAGGCCAGACAGCCCGTTGGGTCCAGAGGCTGCAGGAGTACGACTTCACCTCCGAACACCGTAGAGGGAAGATTCACGCCAATGCGGACGCCATGTCCCGAAGACCCTGCCCAGAAGAGCGCGGCCAATGCACAAGAGTGGAAGAGAAGGAGCGTACCGCAGCTGCCAGAGTGGTCACGGCAGTGCCTGCGGACGGATGGGATAGCGCGGGCCTGAGGAGGGAGCAGCTTGCGGACGCCGACATGGGGCCACTCTTGAGAGAAGTGGAGGCAGGGACAAGACCAACCTGGGAGGACATCGCACCCAGAAGCGCTACGTACAAGTCGTACTGAGCCCAATGGGACTCGCTGAAGGTCAAAGAGGGTGTGCTGTTCCGCGTATGGGAATCACCCGATGGGAAGACGCAGAGAGAGCAGTTGATACTTCCCCGGAGTAAGATCCCGGAAGTTTTGGAGGAAGTGCACGCCGGTACCTCAGGCGGACATCTGGGAGCAAACCGGACGATCGACAAACTCCGACAGCGCTACTACCGGCTGAGGCTCCGAGCAGACACTGAGAATTGGTGCCGTCAATGTCACGTGTGCGCGGCGAGTCGCGGCCCCCATACTAGGAGCCGGGGTCGCATGCAGCAGTACAACGTTGGAGCGCCTTTCGAACGCATCGCCGTCGACATAGCTCTACCATTCCCAGTGTCCGATCGAGGCAACAAGTACCTGATGGTGGCTGTGGACTACTTCACCAAGTGGCCGGAGGTGTATGCCATCCCGAACCAGGAGGCGAAGACGGTTACAGACTGCCTCGTGGAGCAACTGTTCTGCCGTTTTGGGGTCCCTTTAGAGCTTCACAGTGACCAGGGCACCAATTTTGAGTCCCACCTAATGAAGGAGGCATTGGAAAGACTTGGGGTGAACAAGACCCGCACAACACCTCTACATCCACAGTCGGACGGCATGGTCGAGAGATACATCAAGACCCTAGAAGAACACCTGAGGAAGGTTGTGGACAGCCATCAGCGAGACTGGGACCTCAAGGTACCACTGTTCTTGCTGGCATACCGCTCGTCGGCGCACAACACCACCTGGATGACGCCAGCAAGTTTAATGTTTGGCCGAGAGCTATGCCTCTTGTGACCTGGCTTTTGGGAGCCCTCGAGAAGCGAAACAGGCAGCGAACAAGTATGTGGAGAATCTGGTAGACCATCTCCACGACATGCATGAGATGGCTAGTCGGAATATCCAGATGGCGAGCGACCGCATGAAGACCCGGTATGACAGGCAAGCCAACAGCCAAGGATTCCAGCAAGGTGACCTGGTCTGGTTGTACCGCCCTACCCGGACCAAGGGATGCTGCCTTAGGGCCGTACCGGGTGGTAAAGAGAATTAATGACGTGGTCTACCGCATCCAGAAGCTGCCCCGAGGAAAGATGTTCGTGGTACACCTGGATCGTCTGGTCCGTTACGATGGTGCTGTTTGGGGCGATCAGCATTGAGAAGGAAGCAGTGTGACATGGCTTCTCCATGTCATTAAGACTCCTTGATTTTCAAAGAGGTTGCCATCGAGACAGTTTTGATTGGTGAGTTTTTGGGAAGGTTAAGAGACAGAAACTAGTAGTGTGGCTGTACTTGTCTACAAACTGATACAGGTTATACATAGGTTATGTGATCTCTTATGGTTAACATTTTGCATAAATTTAGCATATTGGCTTTACCAGTAAATATTTTAAATGAATGCTTTCTTCTGTAGGATGAGTATCACGCTTATATTTGTTATGTTTTAATGCTAACAAACTCAGGACTGAAAAATTCAATGCCATAGCCGAAATTTGAACTACAGATCTACCGCTTCATGCATGGCTGCTCTAACCACTAAGCTACCACGGCCAACTTGCCAGTTAAATTCCCCAACTGATTCATACGTTTTTCCTGGTAGACCACGAGGGAATCTCACATCAGAGATAAATACCCCAAGAGCGACTTACAATTGTAAGTACTTTATGTCCTGGGTTTAAGTAACTTTTAGCTGGTAATTGTTATTTTTTAATGCCAACAAACTTACTGCTGGTGTTTTTAAACACACGTCATGTGTGGGCAATGTTTAAGAGGTGGAATCAGGACTGAAAAATTCAATGCCGTAGCCAGAATTTGGACCACGGATCTACCGCTTCATGCACGGCTGCTCTAACCACTAAGCTACCATGGCCAACTTGCCAGTATGACATTAAATTCCCCAACCGATTCATACTTCTTTCCCGGTAGACCACAAGGGAATCTCACATCAGAGATAAATACCAGCTGACTTTATTAGCAGTTTTTTCTACATGTTCATCCCAAATTAAAGTTTTGTCAAGAATGGTTCCTAGAAAGTTAGGACTGATAATCACATTCATGGGCTTTTCATCTATCTTTATAATTATATTAGTAACATTTCTATTTTGCTGAGTCTGCATTACCGTATAATTTATTTTTTCAGCATTAATAAGCAGATTGTTTGCCTTTAGATACTGAGCCGCTTGGTTAACATTGTGTTTCACTGTTTCCAAGGCAGTGGATTATTCCTATATTTATGCCTGTTGTGTTTTCAGCATAGGTAATGATTTTGCCATCTGTGATGTTTGAGATATCATTTATATATAAGATAAAGAGCAGAGGCCCGAGGACTGAACCTTGGAGAACGCCACACCTGACAATTATGGGATTTGAGTAGTAGCTCCTTAAATGATGATTCGTTACCTGAGTAATTATTACATGCTGAATTCTATTTGTCAAGTATAATTTGACCAAGTTATAGGTGATACCTCTTATACCATAACTGGGCAGTTTACTTAATGGTATGTCATGATCTACGCTTTTGGAAGCTTGACTTAGGTCATGCAGTATACAGTTACATTTTACTTGTTTGTAAGGGGTCTCAATAAGCTATTTGATTAATTCAATAATAGCATCTATGGTTGATTTGATTTTTCTAAACCCATACTGTGAATTATTAAATATCCCATGTTTAAAAAGTGTAGTGATCACCAAGTTAACCAGATGTAGTAATGGATCTAGCAGAACTGGCATGCACTGTTTCAGTAGAGTTAAAGATATACCTAGTGTTATTCCCTGCAGACATTTTGTTTTTCAATGTATTTATGGCTTTTATTGGTTCTTCTTTAGTAGTTTCCCTCATATAAATGGTGGTGTTTTATATTTCTTGTTGTTGATAGGTTCTGGTGTAGTGTCTTTGGTTTTTAACTGATGAGTGATATAGTTTATGAAATGTGAGTTAAAAATGTTGCTAATTTTTAAAGGATCAGTGACTATTTCTGCATTATCAACTAAGAACATGTTTTCAGGGCCATTTTTTAAATTACCACACTCACTGTTGATTGTTTTCCAAGGTGCTTTTGAGATACATTGAGAGCTTTCTATTTCCATTCCCATGTGATGTGATTTGGTATTCTTGATCAACTGGCTATATTCCTTTGTAAGATTAAGATACCTCTCTTTATCAATGGCATTATTTGTTGTTTTATAATGGTTGTAATAGTCTTTCGCTTTAATAAGTTCAATGTTTTTGTTCACCCAGCGCAACTTTTTAATACTAGAAACCTTTTTTACTTGAATTGGGCAAGCTATATCAATAGTTGAATATACAATAAAAAGTTTCACAATTTTTATTTACACCCCTCTCATTGTAGAGGTCAGACCATGTTTCACTTTTTAACAGATTACATAGTCCATTAATGTTTGCATTATTTTGATTCCTAGATTCTATAGAATATTTCTGAAGCTTTGGGATTTTAAATTCAAGTTCTATTTTAACAGTGTGGTGATCTGATAAGTGACAATGTACTACTTTAGTTTGGAAATTATTAGGAGATAAATTTGTTATAATGTGATCAATTATTGTGGCCGATGTTTCAGTTTCTGTAGTGGGTTGGTTGATTGGTAAGTGTAGTTTGTATGTATTTGTGATATCTAGAAGTTGCTTAAAATCATAAGTATTTGCTTTCTTGTCTTTATTTAAGTCTCCCACTAGTATTATATTCTATCAAGTTTGTCTAGTACTGTTATTAAAACCTGGAAAAAATTGGTACTGTTATGACTTGAAGATCTGTAGCAAGCATGTATTACTATTTTCTCTAAAGCATTGCGAAGTTCTGCACCTAGTATCTCAGAGACCTTTTCAACGCTTACTTTTCTTAGACAGCTTATTAGTTTACCATTACAGATACCATTGCTAACAAGGAGTGCTGTCCCTCCTCCTTTGTAGTTATGCTTACAGAAGTATGTTACGAAACTGTACTCTTTGATATGGAAGTGACCCATTTAGTTTCCATTTAAACCATATTCGCTTAAGGGTATTACCTCAGGGCATTTTTCATGCATAAAAATGGTGACCTCATCTATTTTGTTACTGAAGTACTGAATATTTTGATGTATAATATTAATTCTGTTTTGTTTTCTAAAGAATGGTTTTGGTTACTGAGTCAATGACTCAGTCATATTTACAAGTTTCTGTGGTTATCTGCAGTATTAGGCACATTAGTATTATATCCCAAAACGATACTAGGAGTAGGCTCTTGCATCCTGTTATTAGCTACAATATCTTGGAATTTGTTTGCAAGCCAACTCTTACCTTGCCAGTTTAGGTGCAACCCATGCCTAGTATGCAACTCTCTGATTTACCTCATTTACATTTCTAAATTTACTATGTGTACCATTAATAATTACATTAATAATCATGAATGTATGAGTCATCATGCAAGTCATACCTCTTTGGGATGTTTACCATTATTACATTTGTATTACGCTGCTGTAATAATGTTCTTTTTAAATTCCATGCAAGGTTTGCACCACCATTTCTTTCCATGTCGCTTGTTCCTCCCATTATACCGCATGGTCATTTGAGGTTAGGTTGTTACACCTACTGGCTCTATCCTTCGCTACGTCTTCCAAAGTAGCATTTGCTTTTACTAGTCCTTCCACGTGAGAATCTTCAAGTGCCTCTCCAGGGAGCCCGCTGATTCCTCTTCCATGACTATCTGCGAGTATCCTAACCTTTCGGGTCTTTGGTATCTGTCATGAGGTTGCCTGTTGCTGTAGATTTTCATCGTCTTTACTCTGAGTGTTTGTATTTTCTTCTTCCTGTGTTTTATAAAAAATACAGGCCACACTTGAGAGAAGCTTCCTGAAGCAGTTTGGAATTCTTTAGAACTACATGGACTGAAACTTACTGTAGAGGTGAGTCGTGCAGTTGACATGTGTGGTGTGTATATTCAGGCTTTCAGGCTTTCAGGCAAGACTCAAGAACCAGAATTCCCTAATTTTCTTCATTCCATGTTCCACTCATTTGCTGAGTCTAATTGACTCATGAGCTGCACAATGCCACATAGCTGCAATTTAGTTTTATGAGTTAATTGAAGGTTTATAGAACTTTTTTCATGCTAGCTAACTTGCTTCTGGTTTTTTTAAAAACACAAGTTGTGTATGGGCAATGTTTGAGAGGTAGAATCAGGACTGAAAAATTCAGTGCCATACCCAGGATTTGAACTATGGGAAAATATGAATTGGTTGGGGAATTATTGCCATACCGGCAAGTTGCCATGGTAGCTCAGTGGTTAGAGCAGCCACCGTTGAAGCAGAAGATCTGTGGTTCAAATCCAGGCTATGGCATTGAATTTTTCAGTCCTGATTTCATAGAACTTGTTTGCAGATTTTACAGGTAGATGGAATATCTTGGAAACATTTTTTGATTCTGCAAGTATGATGCTGAATACACTGTATGATGATATGCATGTGAGGATGCTTGTAAGAGTTTGAATGCAGATTGGAAAACAGTGTTTTCTGCATTAAGAACAATTTCAGAAAATGAGAGTGGTGGATCTAGATGTGAAGCTGAAGTTCTTAGCAAGTTAAGTATATTGAGGTAGCTTTCATGACATCAGTGTGGAGTGTTTTCTGCAAGAGTTTGGCAAAGCAATGAAAAAACTCCAAGCCAAGGATGTAGACATTTCTACTTGTGTTGAAATCTATGACACTTTTTGCAGTATTTTCAGCCATGCTTCAGATGTCTATTTCAGTTCACCAGGATTAAGCTGAAAAGAAACTTATGGAGATTAGGAATTTGGAATCAGTTCCACCTCCTTCAGCTGCTAAGAATAAAAAAAGAAAATGTCAAATTAAATTCAAGAGGTTCTTTGATGAATAACCTGACTTGTAAGAAGAACATTAAATGCAAGAGATTCTCTTATGAACCGTCTGACTCGGAATAACCCAAATGTCTTGAAGAAACAGGATCAGATTGTGTTGAGATCTGGAGAAGAATGAAATGTCATATTCTAAGATTATACAAACTTTTGAGGATGAGTTACAGAAGAGGGATAATGCATACTACAGATAATATAACTTATTCTCTCAAATATCACCGAACTGGAAGCTGTTCAAAATTATGATGCTGCAGAGAAACTTAGAGCTGTTTATAATTCTGACGTAGAGAACAACTTTGTTGAAGAATGTATACATTTTAAAAGCTATCTGTTGCCTAAGAAGAATGAAGATGGTGACAAGTTGTCCTCTGTTCCATTTCTGTGCAGAATATTACATTAAAAAAAATTGATGGTTTATCCACATGTGCACACAGCACTCAAGATTTACAGCTGTACTCCAGCAGCAAACTTCTGCCGAAACAGTATTTTCTGTTTTAAAACAGATCAAGAACCACCTATGGACTGTAGAGAATCAAGAATGACTAGTCAATCTTGGAGTACTAGCCATTGTATCAGACATGACAGTCATTCTGGATTTTGAGGACATAATAAATTAATTTGCAAATACAAAAGTGAAGAGGAAATCATTTCTCTAAGTTCGCTAAATTTTGGAAAAGGTCAATTGAATGGTATTGTATTATGTATTTCAGACTGACTAAATTTCACATTTAAGTGAAGTAATTTTGTTTTAGGGTATTAAAGCTGGAGTGATTTTCTTTGTGTTTTTACCATATTTGTGTCTGAGTGATATTTCTGCTGTAATTTTTCAGTAAAACGGACTATTGAACTGTAGTAGTTATTTTATAATTTTTAAATATTTAACTTGCACATATGCTTTGTGCTATGTTATTTAACTACTTCAGTAACGTTTAAAATTGAAGTTAATGATTACACAGCTTTATTGTTGATAATCTGTAAATGAATAGCAGTGCTGAAGTTTAGGAAGGGACGCATAACGTAAATTACTGCACAGGAGCACCTCACACCCTAAATATGGCCCTGAATATGGTACATGCTAAATAGTCCAAGGATGTGGATCGGAGCCTAGATTGGTAATGTGTGAAGGATAAGGCTTGAAATATATTCTGTCTATATAAGTGGTATATCTACAGTTTATTTTCAGTGAATAGTTAGTAAACACCTGCGCCTGTATATATAGTACGTCCCAAATTGATGTATGCACACTTTGAAACATTATTTCTTAGCAACAAAATCAGACAGAAGTACCATTTTTGTTGTGTTTTAATCCTTAAACTTCTTTAAGCCTGTATATATTCAAAATCTCCACCTTCTGCCACAATACAATGCCAACAAGGATGTCCAACAGCGACATACCATCTGGATTGTTGATAACGGAATATTATTGATGGCATGTTCAATCTTATTTTTCATTTCCTCTAAAGTTAGTGGTTTTATGGCATACACCATGTCCCATAAAGTTCCACAAAGATAGAAGTCTAGAGGGGTTAAATCATGAGATTGAGGCAAGAACTCTGTAGCACCTTCTGTTCATCCTAACCATCTCTTGAATGTGCAATCGAGGAAATTTCTCACGACATGGAGGTGAGGTGGAGCCATGTCTTGGTGGAGGTAAATCTCATTTTCATTCTCAAAGAAATAGTTAAGACTTGGAATCATGATTTCCGACAATTGTAGGCAAGTCCGATGCATGACAGACTCTTCAAAGAAGTAGGGCTTAATTACTCCTCTGGAAGACACATGATGACATTACTCCTGGAAGATCAACAGCATTTTCTTTAAAGATGTGTGGATTTTACACACAGTTATGCTGATTGTGCCATTAAGTTTGAATGTGGCTTCATCTGACTAAACAATTGGGTCTTGAAAATCTTCCCTTTCATCACACTTACTCAGGAACTGCTTATAAAATGCAGTCGCCTATTTGGGTTATCCTCATTTAGTGCCTGAAGAAGTCTCAGAATGTAAGGTTTCCATTTTTGACCTTACACAATTCATTGAAAACTGGTATTCTTGATACCAACTACATGAGAAGATTGTCTCACTGACTTCTTTGGGGATAGTGCAGAAACCTGCATGACTGCATTAACACTCTTGTAATCAGTGGAACTTCTCTTTCTTCCACTGACTTTTCAATGAATCTTGCCCGTTCCACCTACTTCAAACTTGTCTTGGATTGTTGTGATTGTTACCCATGTTGATGGTGTGCCAAACACTCCAATGCCATTGAACTTAATGTTCTCCACTTTCCAATAACACTTCAGTAACCTCTTGCATTTATCGAATACTATGTTTGTTTGTAAACACATGTATAATGATGAACGTGTTACTATGCTTTTCCAGTGCCTTCTGGATCATACACAATAAAAATTATATTTCTGGCTCATTTTGTTGCTGAAAAATGTTTTAAAGTGCGTATGCATCAACTAGGGACATACTGTGTGTGTGTGTGTGTGTGTGTGTGTGTGTGTGTGTGTGTGTGTGTGTGTGTGTGTGTGTGTGTGGGTGGGTGTGTGGGTGGGTGGGTGTGTGTGTGTGTGTGTGTAAGTGGGTGGGTGCGTGCGTGTGTGTGTATTGCATTGAGTTAATGTCTCTTTACAACCTATACATGTGGTGAATTATTTAATTATTACATACGGGAGTCACTTGTCAGTTTCCTTCAACTGCTAAAGCTGCTGCTAAGGTATAAGCCTAAACCTGGTGGTTCATGGAGATCTAAAGTGAGACATTACTGGCTTACAAATGCAGCGAGTTACTCTGTTTTCAGATCTTCACCATAGTCTGGATGCTGCAATCTTGGAGATGCAGGAAGAAAAAGGGAGGGAAGAGGAGCCCCCAAAACTGCTCACCTTTAACCTCTTCTCTTCATTATAAAATAACTTTGCTCCTAAAAATGTGTGGGAATGTTTCAGTTCTTTTCGATTCAGAATGAATTAAAAATTATGGTTGGGTAAGAAATCAAGGAAGTGAAGCTTGGAATGTTCTTGGTGATAGTTAACTGCTGTTTGGAGGAATTTAATAACAGTGACGTCCAAATGATAAGCTTTGGGAGTCTGCCTTTTAACACTGTTACTTGTTTATTGTTCCACCACCAGCCCCTCCGAAGGAATGCCGCCTTGACGTGGCGGAGGGGCTCAGTACCCGACCCAGACGGCCTACTAAGTATGTAATTTTTGACTACAGGTAGGCAAGAGCCTACATGCAAAGAGCATTCCAAAAGGGTAGATGAGGCTCGGTAGTCTTGGTCGACGACTCATCTAGGAGAAGAGGACTCCGAAATCAAACTCCCCCAGGGGCTCCTACTACGGTAGGTACGGGTTTGGCGTACCCGGGGCACCGAGCCATACTCTCGATTGGGTTCCTCCAAGAGGTAAGAGGGCACCTGCCAAACGCCCAATCAACTTTGGTCCACTTTTGTGTTTGACCTACCACCTGATACTTCCCTGTACACAGTCTGATGGATAACCTACGCGCGGGTTGTAGGAGGATGGGGAGACGCAAGGGGTGACTGGGTAACTGCGTAAGTCCCAGCCCCTGGTTATCATGTAGGATCTGTGTGCGTATCCACTGATAAAGGTCAGTCCCGGGGAGGGGTCATTGCATGAGCTAATGCACTCCTGAAGGCGATTGGGTCCCTCTGTCTATACATTGGGAGGTGAGACCCTAGGGTGAGCAAGGTCCAGGCCAGGACTCTCACCTAAGCCGGGGTGGCGCCCAGGAAGTAAGCATGCCATCGGAGACATTTGCAATGGTGGAGGATATCATCGCCATGGGACATCCCAAACAAAACTTTAAAACACAGAAAGTGATTGGAAAGGAAGTAGCAGAGTCGAGTGGTCCTCGCTACTTAATATTTACCAGAACTGAGGAAGGAAGGAAATTTACATCGGTGAACCCATTTGTTATACAAAAGGGTCTTGATAAAATAGCTGGTCCAGTTAAAGCATGTACAAGATCTCGCAACGGCATGCTCCTGGTTGAAGCTAATTCAGCATCTCAGGCGGCTACTTTACTTAAGGCGAACATGTTAGCCAGCTATCCTATACGTGTAGAACTGCATAGGACTTTGAACTCTTCCCGCGCAGTGGTGAACACCCGGGCATTGGATGGCATGTCCAATGAGATTCAGGAGAACCTCGAAGATCAAGGTGTAACAGCAGTAAACCGGGTTCAGAGAAAAGATGGAGGCGAATATCTGCCTACCCGTACCCTTTTCCTTACCTTTAATCGGGTAGATCTCCCGCAAAGGATAAAGGCCTGGGTACGTGGCCATTGAAGTAAGACCTTATATTCCGAACCCGATTAGATGTTACAAATGCCAGCGCTTTGGTCATACAAGTGACACGTGCAGTGGTAGAGCTACCTGCAAGAACTGTGGAGGCATCGCTCATGACGATG
Source organism: Tenodera sinensis (assembly GCA_030765045.1). NCBI lineage: Eukaryota > Metazoa > Arthropoda > Insecta > Mantodea > Mantidae > Tenodera > Tenodera sinensis. The sequence continues at coordinate 267,391,206 of CM060964.1, forward strand.
ACTGTACATCACCTCCCAGTTGTATTAACTGCAGGGGAGAACATCCAGCAAACTCCCGAGAATACCCCCATTATATGGAGGAATGAGCCATCCAGGAGATCCGGGTTAGAGAGAAGGTATCCTCAGAAGCCCGAAAGCTCTTACGTTTGCGCCAGCCCGCTATCCCGAACTCCGGTACCTATAGCTCGGTTGCAGCTAAACCGGTACCGCTTCGGGAAATCGCAACTCAAACTAGCGATATAAACGGGGCAACAATTTCAGACAAAATTCTCGTAGCTAGGTCACATCCAAAGCGCTTGACATCACCTAAGCCCGCTACAGCATCTACAAGCACCGCAGTTCAATCCAGCAGATCAGCAAGGTCGCCAACAAAGAAGCCGACCTCGACAAGTAGACCGATAGTATATGATGCTTCACCGATAAAGTTTAAGACCCAATATAAAATATCCGATTTCCTCAAAGAGAGTAAGATATCTCCCAAGGCACCAAAGGGAAAGAAAAGCCCAAAGACATCTCCCAGGAGATCCTCTTCGGAGGAATCCTCTGGGTTGGCTACAGACCGGCGAATGTCATCTTCGCCGGTCTCCGTATCCAATCGGTTCGAAGCTCTCGAACCAAAATTTAGTATGGGAACACGGACGTCCTTGGCAGAGGACATGGAGCTAGAATCTGCCCACACTGGGAGACCCCCAGTAGAAAAGAGGCGCGAAAAAGCCTTTGATAAAGCTGTAAGCCCAAGAGAGAAGAAACGGGCAAAATTAATGAAGAGTTACTGTGGAATATCTGTCCCATACAGAATACAATATGACTATCGTACAATGGGGCCCAAATGACCTAGTTGTCGACGGGCCCCTAAACTCCATCCATCCATCCATCCATCGTACAATGGAACATACGTGGTATTAGAACTCAATGGCCGGAACTTGAGCTTTTGTTCAAAGAAAACGAACCTCTGGTCGCATGTTTGCAAGAGACTAAGCTGCGTCCTCAAGACGCTTTCCATCTAAGGCGATACACCCCAGTACGGTGTGATGTCACACCAGAAGAGGGTGTTCCGGCACATGGCGGCGCTATGATGCTTGTCAGAGATGACGTATATATGCAAACTCTACCATTGCACTCCGATATACAATCAGTTGCTGTACGGATTATACAGCCAAACATCCAGATCGCCATTTGTACCTTATATTTGCCTCCGTCCCATGACTTCTCGCACATTGATTTAGAACATCTAGTTTCCCATTTACCAACACCGTTTCTGTTGGTGGGAGACTTCAGTGCGTACCACCCACTTTGGGGTTCAAGTCGCGCTTGTGCGAGAGGTACGCTCATTTCCGATTTTTTGGATAGTTACAACCTAGCTATCCTTAACACCGGAGAGCCTACATTCATTTCTGACTCTTACAATAGTTTCTCGCACCTTGATCTTGCAGTTTGTTCACCTCAGTTGGCAGTGTCCTTACAATGGAATTTCATCTCTGATTTACACTCTAGTGACCACTTCCCGTGTCTTATTAGTCTCTTGACGCAAGATACATGTTCCACACGTATGCCCAGATGGCGTTTGAACCATGCCAACTGGAACCTTTACACCCAGTTGGCTGTCTTTACGTACAACGAGGACGACTCAGTGAATTATTTGGCGCAGCATCTCACGAAGACAATTCTCTCTGCTGCTGAACAATCGATTCCGCAGTCGACTACACACCCCTGTCGATTTCCCGTCCCCCGGTGGACGGAAGAATGTCGGAATGCCATTCGTGCTCGAAGGCATGCACTTAGGGTTTTCCAACGTCACCCTACTTTGAAAAACCTGATCGAATACAAGAAAATGCGCGCCAGGTCCAGACAAGTCATTAAGGATAGCAAAAAGTCATCATGGAGCAAATTTGTAGCTTCATTTAACCGACACACACCTTCCTCGGTTGTGTGGGATAGATTAAGGCGTGTTGCAGCTAAAACGACCCAAATACCAATAGCGGGACTAAAAACAGCCACAGGAGCTGTTGTTGATTCATTTGAAGTGGCCAATACCTTTGGCAGTGCTTTCGCACAAGTGTCTAGCTCGGAAAACTACTCCCCCGAGTTCCTTCCAATTAAAACTCAGGTGGAATCTCAAGGCTTCTCGTTTCGTTCTAGAAACGTAGAAGATTACAATCGCCTTTTCACCATGGCAGAGCTGGAGTATTCCCTGAAATCTTCGCGATGTTCAGCACCAGGACCGGACGGTATTCATGTACAAATGTTACAACGGCTCTCTCCTGAAGGTAAGGCATTCCTGCTCGAGGTCTATTATCGTGTTTGGGTTGACAGTATACTTCCAGAAAATTGGAGGGAGGCCACCGTTATTCCCATCTTGAAGGCTGGGAAGGACCGTCATCTTCCCTCCAGCTATCGTCCTATTTCCCTCACCAGTTGCGTTTGCAAGGTGATGGAACGCATGATCAATGGACGATTGGTATGGTGGTTAGAAAGTCGTAACCTACTGACCAACATCCAGTGTGGTTTTCGACGACGCCGTTCAACTGTTGACCATCTTGTGTCAATATCGACACAGATAATGGACGGCTTTATGAAGAACTGTCAAACCGTTGGCATATTTTTCGATCTTGAGAAGGCTTATGATACGTGCTGGCGAGCAGGGATTCTACGTTCCCTGTATGCCTGGAACATACGTGGACGCCTACCACTTTTCATTCAGGAGTTTATGAAGGACCGCTTTTTCCGAGTAAGGGTCGGCTCGGTTTTTTCTAATTCTTTTGTTCAGGAGGAGGGAGTACCTCAGGGTTCGGTGCTAAGTGTCACGCTCTTTGCTATAGCAATTAACTCCATCTGGAAATGTGTTCGACCTGGAGTTTCGTCATGCCTATTCGTAGACCACTTCGCTGTCTATTGCAGTTCTCAGCGCACGGCGTTCTTACAACGGCGCCTGCAGCAATGTTTGGACAACGTTAGAGAATGGAGCTCCAAAAACGGCTTCCGTTTCTCAACTGAGAAGTCAATTTGCGTTAATTTCTGCCGTCGTAGGAGACGATTACCACCTACGCTCCGTTTCGGTCCAGATTTACTTCCCTTCGCACATGAGACGCGCTTCTTGGGTTTGATCTTGGACAGGAAACTAGTTGGTCGTCGCATATTGCACAGCTAAGAGCACGATGTGACCTTTCCCTAAATATCGTGCGAGTACTGAATGGCAAATCGTGGGGAGCGGATCGGACAATTTTGTTGCGAATCTATCGCATACACATCTGACCCAAGCTAGACTATGGGTGTATTATAAGATTTGTAGCTTTCCTGGCGACGAACATATTCAAGATGCTCTCGGGCTTCGAGCCAGGTGTAGTGATGAAAAGACATCAACGTTTCGGGAGTGTACATCTCTCCCATCTTCAGGATGAATGACTAGCATTTTTTTTGTGGTGGGGAGAAAGGCTACTTACGTCCTAACCGCATGCATGCATGCGAGTGTAAGACTCCTACCCTGGCTTCGAACCCGGGCAGCCTACTCACTAAAAAACCCCACCGGAAGTCTTGAGGTCAAGGCCTCTATGCTGCAGTACCGCATAAAGCACCTGCGCATTCTGTGGTGAGAGATGGAAGCTGCCTGCCAGTGGCAGTAACAGCGAGTATTACTGATGTGCCGGAGGGCAAACATGACATAAGCCCTGAGTGCCCCCTGGTAGTAACTAATGGTGATGTGTATGATAGTTGATGGTGTTCTTTTTGTGTTTCAGCCATTTGGCATCGTTAGGTGTAGATGGATGTGAGGGATGAGTGAATGAGCATGTTTTGTTTTAAAACTCCACCCGAAGGTTTCGTTTCTTGTCCTTAGCGTATTTTTTTTTTAATATTATTATTTTTTTTAAAATTTATATTGCGTCCTATAATCTATGCTAGTAGTATTTTAAGAAATGCTTATATAACTAGGTGCAGTTATGGTGATATTTATAAGATTTACAACTTGTAGAGATAGCTTCTACTGTGTCATTTAATCTTAGTTACTAGGGTGTGATTAAGCCGGAGGCTTCGTCATTAATCGTGTACCTGATCTTGCCTGGTCGTATAAGTGCACACATGGCGGGCTGTCTGCCTGGAGTGCAGGAGCGAGCCTGTGCCACTACCGGGGAGGCCCTCGTCTCCCGGGGTCCGCCTTGGCTAGGTAGCACAAGGAGTTGCGAGGGCTTGAGTGTAAGTGTATGTTTTTATAGTGTTGTGCGTTTGTTGTGTGCTTCCCTTCATCCCCTAACCAGTAATTTCATGGTACTAAATTGTTCAGGTATTCCTGTATGTTGAGTTCGGGTTCGCCTATACTTATAGTGCGATCGAAGAATGATAGAGGGCGGAGGTGTTTGTCGCGAGTCATATCATACTCCCCGAGCATTCGTATTTGCTCGTTGTGGTTCTTATTCTTTTTGGCGTATAGGTTGCATGCCAGGTGTTTAATAAACTGCTCGATTGTGAGCATTTTTAGCTCTTCATGTAACTGGTACGTCGGAGCCTCTGGCGGTAGTTTAGCAATAATTCGCAGTAATCTATTTTGCATCGTTTGGAGGCGTTTTATGTGCACTTTTGCCGCATATCCCCATACCGGGGCGGCGTAAGTTAAGATGGGTCGGATCAGCGTCTTATAGAGCGTAAGTCCCATGCGTAGCTTAAGGCTGCTGTTAAGATTTATGAGCGGGTACAGTCTGTTGAGTTGGCCATTGGCCTTTGCTCTGGCTGAGTTAATATGCTCTCTCCATGTGAGATATTCGTCCATCTTAACCCCTAGGTACGTGACGGATGTCTCCCACCCGATAGGTTCCTGAATTAGGGTGAGGGGTGGGAGGGCTCGCCTCCTTTGCCTGTGTAATTTTCGCCTGGTAAAAATTATTGCTTGGCTTTTTCTTGCATTTAGTTTTAACCGCCATTTCGTGAACCAGGGCTCCAATGTGTTTAGAGCATTCTGGAGCCGCAGGTGTATGATGCGTGGCTGAGTAGATTGCGTGGCCAGTGCCGTGTCGTCCGCGTATATGTATTTATCTACTCGTACTAGTGGTGGTAGATCATTGATATATATATCAAATAGTGTAGGCCCGAGTAAACTTCCTTGTGGGACTCCCGCGTTTATGGGGTGCAATGAGGATTCGGTATTCTCAATTGAGATTCTGAAACTCCTTCCACTGAGGTAATCTTTTATTAGGGCGACCATTGAATCTTGTACCCCTATGTGAATGAGTTTGTGGAGTAATCCTGCATGCCACACTTTATCGAAAGCGCGTTCTATGTCCAATAGGACCACGCCTGTCGATCGTTTAGTGTTAAATCCCCTGGTGATACTTTCGGTAAGCCTAAGTATCTGTAGGGTTGTAGAGTGATTGGCCCTGAAGCCGTACTGGTCGTCAGTTATCACGTTGTTTTTGATTAGGAATGAGTTGAGGCGTTTAAGTATTATTTTCTCTAGCAGTTTACTTAATGTGCTTAAGAGGCTAATTGGCCTGTGATTAGTAGGAATGGACCTATCTTTATGTTGCTTAGGAAACATAAGGATTCGTGCTTCCTTCCAGCGCTTTGGGAATTTTCCGTGTTCCAGCGCGTAGTTGAATATATCCGCCAGCACTTTTAAGGCTTTGGGCGGTAGATGTTTCAGGACTATATTGGGAATGTTGTCTGGTCCTGGAGCCTTGCGAGTAGGCAAGTGTGCTATTAGCCATTTAATTTCGCTTGCACTGGTCTTTCGAAGTTTGTTGTGCGTTGGAATATTCCCTATTTCAGCAATTTGGTCTTCCGTTGCTGTTGCGAACTGTCTGTCGCATGGTTCAGCATTCGGTTGGAATACCTGCTCTAGTGTGGTCGCGAAAGCTTCTGCTTTTTCTGCCGGTGTTTCGGCTATTTGCCCGTCAATATGTAGGGGCGGAATGTTTGTGCGAGTACGTGTCAGGCACTTCGCTATTCGCCACACTGTTCTGTTATGAGGATCAACGTCCTCCAGTGTGGCGTTCCATTGCTCCCTTATGTGTTCGGCCATTAGTATATCGGCCGCGACTTCGAGGTTGTCATATTCGTTGCGATGTATTTGGTTTCGCGTTCGCTGCCATTTGCGCCTGGCCCTGTTTCGGTCCTGCATTGCCTGTCTTACAGCCCGAGGGAACTGTGTGGTTGCCCTATTCGTTGGCCTAGTTAAGGGAACATGTTTTTCGGTCGCATGTTGAATAGTTCTGGAAATTATTTCTACGGCTTGCTCTTGAGTATCTTGTGAGCTAATGACAGGGTTGTTTTGTTCGAGTTGCGTTTCAACTAACGCTTCGAACTCGGGCCAGTTGGCGTGTTTGTAGTTACGCCTAGGCTGTTCTGGTTTGAACATTACGGGCGCCGCGACCTCCATTATTACCGGTAAATGGTCTGATGTGAGGTCGTTTAGTACCGTAGTTTCGGTGTCATATGGTATTCCCTTTAGTAGGGCGATATCGAGGATGTCGGGCATTTGATTGGCCGCTCGCGGGATAAAGGTTGGCTCTTCTGGACCCGTTAGGAGGATGTTTTCCCGGTTGATAAAATTTAGTAGTTGGGTACCCTGCGGATTCGCTGTTCGACAGTTCCAAAGGTAATGCTTGGCATTGAAGTCGCCAGCCGCAATTACCTTGGTGTCCATTCGCATTATTTTGTCGACATCCTCAATATCAATATTCAGTGGAGGGTTGTATACGGCTACTACCGTTACCGCGGCGCGGTGCAATTGCACATTTACCGCTGTGGCCTCCAACCGGTTTAATTCTGGCACTTGTTTCTGGTGGTGCTTGATAGTGTTCAGTATCATTACTGCCGTGCCTCCGCCTCTTCTATTTCGGTCATTGCGGTATATACTGTAACCCGGAATGGAGAAGCGGTCCAATGGTCCTAAATGTGTTTCGTTTAGAAGCGCAATTTGGATCGAGTTTCTTATCAGGAAGTCCGTTAATTCCTGACGTTTTCGTCTGATATTGTTGCAGTTCCAGTATAATACGTTTAGTGTAGATGTACTATCCATTACTGGTTGTGGGATGAAAGTACAAGGAGATATCTGGCAAGATAGTTAAAGAGGTAAAGTGTCACACACGTCTTGGTGTGTGATTAACTCCAGCAGCCATTTTGTGTGTTTAAGGAAGTTTTCGTAGCTTACTTCCCTGGAGACTCCTAGTGAAGCCAGAAGCTCCCTCAAGGCCATTCCGTTTACAAAAGCTTCGCGAGTGGTGAGCGCTACTGGAGAGAAAATTGAATCCTCCAGCGGTGTTGGGGGTGCTTGTGTGTGTGTTTGCGTGTGTGTTGGTTGTTTTGTGTTGTTGCGGTCCCTAGTGATTGGGGTGCGCTCTGGTGTGGCCAGGGTCTGCCCGGCGGTGACTCGGTCATCCCTGGCAGTAGAAGGGCGGGTTTCGGGGGCTGGCCTGTTGCGGCCGCGACGGTCCTGGATGAACCACCCTTCGTTATTTGTGGGAACAGCCTGAGTAGTGTTTTGCTGTCTCTGAGGTTGGGGACGGGGGGCCCTATTTGGCTGTTCCCTTGGCCTTGAGTTAAGTGCCAGCTGGTAGACTGGGCAACCACGCCATGTTGCACCATGGCCTGTGTGGTTGCACAGTGCGCACAGTCGTTCCTGAGGAGGAACTCTACATTGATAAGAGGGGTGAGGGCCTTTGCATTTGGCGCATACGTTAACTGGGGCCTGACACTCTAAGTGGGTATGGAATACTTGCTGGCACTTTCTGCATTGTTTTGGTGCTGGAGTCGTCCTATAGTCCTCGACTTTTACCCTAAAATGCGCAAGGTACTTGAGGTCTTTAATCTTTCTGTTAGCTGGGGTGTCTGCTAGTTCTATTAAGTACATGGGGAGGAGGGCACGTGTCCTGTCACGCTTGTGCATTTGGACAGCCCTGATGACCTCAAGGTTGTGGGTGGCCAGTTCTAATTTTATGTGTTCTCCGGAGACTTCGGCATATACGCCTTTTATTACAAATCTAAGGGTCTTTTCTGTGGGCTCGGACATTAGGTAGAAATGTATATGCCTGGCTTTGAGGTGTTCTACAAAAGCATTGTAGTCCCTCCTCGAGAACATCTTGACTTCATAGTCTCCGGAGCGCGGCGCGAATCTGTGTATTTGTATAAATATTTGTGTGTGGTGTCGAAACTATGGGTAATCGTGTGTATTGGTGTTGTCTGGCGCTTGTGCACGAAGATTGGTGCCAAATCGGACCTGAACTCCGTGTATGTGTTGGTGTGGGTGGAACTTGCGCTAGCCTGTGCCTGTGCCGCTTGGGCGTAGGTCTCAGGGATCGGAGAGTGTGCTTTAGGGGTGGGGGATGGTCTCATGTCTGAAAGGTCGATGAGGTCTTGAGGTGGTGTGTGTGGAGATGGTGTGTATGTGTGCGTGTGTGTGTTGTCTGTGCTTGTGTACATGTGTGTGTAGGTAGTGTTGGTGTGTGCATGGGTGTAGTTTGTGTTTGTGTGTGTGAAGGTGTAGTTTGTGTTTGTGCGCGTGTAGGCTTTGTTTGTGTGCGTGAGCGTGTAGACTGTGTGTGTGTGAGTAGGCTGTGTTTGTGTGTGAGTGTGTGTAGGCTGTGTTTGTGTGTGTATGGGTGTGGTCTGGGTTGGCGTGAGTGTAGGCTGTGTTTGTGTGTGTGTAGGGTGTGTCTGAGTGAGTGTAGGTTGTTTGTGTGAGTGTGTTTGCGCGTGTGTGGTTGACGCCTGTGTATGAGTGGGTGTGGGTATGCGTGTCCGTGTAAGTGTTCGATTGGGTGTGTTGGCGTCGGTGAGAGGGGGTTGATTGTGAGTTGTTGCCTGAGTTGGTGTAGGTATGAGTGGAAGTGTGGGGTTGAGTGTTGGTGTTGTGTCTTGTGTGGGCATGTTCATGATGTCCAACTCAGGAGTTCTGCTACGCTGTGATCGCGTGCATGGTCGTGTGTTTGTGGATGATGATGATGATGATGTGGGCGTGGGTGTTGATGGTTTGTCTTTAGTCATTTTCAGTGCCTTAGCCGTTACCGGCTTTTTGGTAGTTGATAGGGATGAGGGGGAGAGTCTAACAGTCTTCTTCACCATTGCCAGATATCTTCCGTCCTAGTGTTTTAGTGTTCAGTTGATGGGGCTGAGTTTAAAGAACCTAACGTGTAGTGAGTATGGGAACCTAACGGGGACCTACCTGGAGGAACTTTAGTAAGGGGAAGTGGTTTTAAGAGGAAAAGAGAAGAGTGTGGAAAGTCTAGTGGGGGGCCTAACCGGGGAGCTTAAAAACTACTAGAAAAAGAGGAAAATATAGATAGTCGGAGAGAAAGAGGCAGCTAGCGAGTGCTAAAAAGCGTGGCTAGCAGAGGACCTGAACCGGTTAAGGCGCCTAGATACCAGTCAGAGACTGTTGGCTGTGGTCGTGCTATCCCTCGTCTATCCTGCTTGTTTATAGTTACCTGTCTTGTAGCGTCGTTGCAGCTTCCGGCAAGCGGCAGTTGAAGCGGTGATCCCCGGGCGGCTTTGAGCACGAGTGGCGGCCTGCGCACTGCGTTCTCTGAAGTTCCCTCGGATTCCCTGCTTCTCGCTTTACCAAAGCTTGGAGGGCTCTTCAAAGCAGCTGCAGACGATCTCGAAGTTCTCGAAGTTCCCCGACTAGCATATATTTTTTTTATTTTTTTTACCGTGGAGGGGAAAAACCCGTTACAGGCGGAGGCCGACATGCTGAGGCCAACAGTGTGAGGGTCCCTGCGCCCTGAAGGGGGAGGGTTACTCACTAAAAAACCCCTCCACGTGTTAGTTCGTACAATGCTAAAGGTTTCGTGCATCATCGTGCGTTAGTCGGGTCCCGCATAGCACCCCGGTTAGTAATTGAAAGCTTTAAGCTGGCATGAGTTCATGCGAGCGAGTCAATTGTTGCTTTTTTGGTAATGCCCATGAAACCTGGACATGACCAAGAGAGATAAATGCATTGTTAAATTTGTATTGATATTGGACGCAGTTACGCTTACTTATGATTAGGTTGCACAGGCATAGGCCTGTTAGTCAAGATGTAATTTGTGTGGTGCTTAATTCTAGGGTTGCACAGGTATTTTTACCTGCAAGTCGTTATGATATCTGCTAATGTTAGTGCTTGCATACCTGAGGTTATTCGTGGAATGTTTCAGCTTATATCTAGTGTTTCACAGGTGTTTACCTGCAAGTCGTTATGATATCTGCTAATGTTAGTGCTTGCATACCTGAGGTTATTCGTGCAATGTTTCAGCTTATATCTAGTGTTTCACAGGTGTTTACCTGCCAGTCGTTATAATATCTGCTAATGTTAGAGTTAGTGCAACTGAAGTTATTCGTGCAATGTTTCAGCTTATATCTAGTGTTTCACAGGTGTTTACCTGCCTGTCGTTATAGTATTTGCTAATGTTAGAGTTAGTGTAACTGAAGTTAATCGTGCAATATTTGAGCTTATATCTAGCGATGCACAGGTGAAAACCTGCATGTTGTTGTGAGATAAGCTAATGTTAGTGTCAGAGTAAAAGGATATTTTCGTGCAATATTTATGCTTATGTCTAGTGTTGCACAGGTATGTACCTGCAAGTCGTTAGAATCAGCTAATGGTCTGTGATTTTTACGCATGCTTAATATAAATGTTATCGTGCTAGATTTCTTCTTGTCTGCCCTAGGCAGGCAGGTCTTGTATATGCGTTTGTCCTGGTCTCGCCGTGTCGTCGGAGTGTCCTACTCCATCATACGGTGGCCCGCTTTCACCGCGCACGTAGGACACTGGTGGGAGGCCCTAGTTCTCCCGGTCCGCCTCGGCATCGCCGAGGGCTTGTAGGGCTCTGTGGCAGGCTGCGGTCTGAAACAGGGAATAAGGAAGGTTTAGCTGTGTGGTGAGAGGGAACAGTCCTCTGTCAGTTTCATTTAGTCGTGTAGTAGGTTGTTCAAGAATTCCTCTACTTCCGTGTTATTTGAAGTTAAATTCCTGTCGAAAAGCGCTAGCGGTCTAGCGTGTTTATAAATTTCCATAGTATAGTTACCGAGGTTCGTTACTAAAGGGTTGTGATGTTTATGCAAGCGTTTATACGTATCGTGTGTGAGCTTTTTAATGAATTGCTCTATCGTGTGCATTTTTAATTCGTCGTGAAGTAAGTCCGCTGGTGCAGTGTAAGGCACTTTTGCTACCAGTCGCAGTATTTTATTTTGTAGCCTTTGTAGGCGCAATAATATGTGTTTTTGCGGCATATCCCCAAACCGGAGCAGCGTAAGTGAGTATAGGGCGGATAAGCGTCTTATATAATGTTAGTCCCATTTTGAGTTTTAGATGCGAGTTCATGTTTATAAGGGGATATAGTTTGCCTAATTGGGCGTTCGCTTTTCCCCTTATTTGGAATATATGCTGCTTCCATGTGAGTCCCTGGTCCATTTTAAGCCCTAACCAGGTGACTGTGTTTTTCCACTCAATGTTCTCTCCAAATATGGTGAGTGGTGGAAGCTGGTGTTTTCCTAGTCTATGGTTGACTCTTTTGGTGAATATGATAGCCTGCGTTTTCTTGGCATTCACCTTAATTCTCCATTTGGTGAACCAATCCTGTAGCTCGTTAAGGGCGTTTTGTAGCCTCCTGTGTATGAACTCGACTTTCCCCGATTGCGCTACGATTGCCGTGTCATCTGCATAGATGAATAAGTTCGTGTTGTGTGTTTTCGGGATATCGTTCATTGTTATATTAAAGATAATCGGCCCCAATATACTTCCTTGTGGGACTCCCGCTTTTATAGGGCGGGGGGAAGAGAGGTGGTTATTAACTCTGGACTGGAATGTCCGATTGTGTAGATAGTTTGCGATTAGTTTAATTAGAGAGTCGTGTATATTTAGTGTTTTGAGCTTCTTGAGCAGGCCCGCGTGCCAAACTGTCGAACGCGCGTTCTACATCAAGTAGGAGTGCGCCTGTCGATTTTCGGAAGTTGAATCCATGCGTGATGTGTTCTGTGGCTCTCAGTAGTTGCAGGGTTGTGGAATGGCGAGCGCGGAATCCGAATTGTTCATTTATAGTTATGTTTTGTTTGATTAGTTGTGCATTTAGGCGTTTTAGTATTACTTTTTCGAGTAGTTTTCCCAGTATGCTTAGTAGACTAATTGGTCTGTAGCTCTGTGGGTTCGAGAGGTCTTTGCCCTTCTTGGGAAAGTGTACGACTATGGCTGACTTCCATCTGTCAGGGTAGTACCCTTTCTCTAGCACATAATTGAAGATTTTGGATAGTAGTTTGATGGCATCTTCCGGTAGGTTGGCTAAGGCTACCGCCGGGATGCTGTCTGGCCCAGGGGCCTTTCGTTTCGGTAAATGTTTAATGAGCCATTTGATTTCGCTGGGACATGTTTTTCTTATTTTATTGTGAGTTATTTGGTCTTTATATTCGCGCGTTTCTTCTTCGGTTTCGGCGGTGAATTGTGGGCAAGAGGGGGTGGTGTTTGGGGTTAATGTTTCTTGAAGTGCATCCGCGAGTGCATTTGCTTTTTCTTTATCGGTGGTCGCTATGTTTTGATTTGTATGGAGTGGAGGGATTTGCACTTTATCGCGTGTTAGGCAGCGAGCTACTTTCCACACTGAGTCTCGTTCATAATCGAGATTCTCCAGTGTGTTCTGCCATTGCCTCGAGACGTGATTTGCGATCCTTTCGCTTACTATGCTATTTAGGTGTTTAACGTACTCGAGGTGTGTTAAGTGCCGCGTTTTTTGCCATTTGCGTCTGGCTCTGTTCCTTTCGGCTGTTAGAGAGGTTATGTCTTGTGGGAGTTTAGATTGATGTTGCCTAGGTCGGCTCATAGGCACAGAGGCAGCTGTGGCTATTTTTATGGCCTTTTCCAATTGGATGACCGCTTCGTTGGTGCTTTCGTTAGTGTTTAATGGGACAGTGGGCAAGTTTTTGCTTACAGTGTCTGCAAATTTGTCCCAGTTCGCTCTGTTATAGTTTGGGCGTATAATTGGCGGGATTAGAGCTGCATTGCCCTCTAGTGTAATTATGAGGGGCAGATGGTCGGATGACAGCTCATTCATAACTTTGAGATGTGTTCTGCGTGTTATGTTTTTGGACAGGTACTAGATCTAGCACGTCAGATCTTTGTGTCCTGCAATATGGAACGCAAGTATGTTCCTCTGGAGTATGGATTAAGAGGTCCGAGTTGTTTTCGAGGTGTAATAAAGCTCGTCCCTCGTTATTTGTCTCGTTGCATCCCCAAATTTGGTGTTTCGCATTGAGATCACCGGCAATTAGGGCCCTATTGTGCTGCTGCGTTAAGTCCGTTATATCGGATGTTATTAAAGTACCTGGGGGGGGGGGCATAGGCCGCCGTTATGAGCACTTTGTTGTTGTCTAGTGTAATTAGTACGCTGGTGGTTTCCAAATTTTGGAGTTGCGCAGGGGGGGCCAGGTCGTGTTGTATATCGTGTTTAATAATGACCGCGGTGCCACCCCCGCGCCCGTCTCTGTCTGTTCGGTGTGTCGTGTATCCGGGGATGTTGAATCTATGGTTGTCTTTGAGGAGAGTTTCTGTGATAAGGGCTATATGAATATTGTTACGGGAGAGGAATTCCTTGAACTCTGTCTTTTTGCGTCTAAGTCCCCTAGCGTTCCATGTCATGATGTTTAAATAGTTTTTATAGTCCATCTTGATACTTAGATGAAACCAGGTGTCACCAGCAGCTGGAAGAAGTCTCTATACGACGCTAGTATGGAGCGGACCTCCGACAATTCCGCTTCCATCAGCAACCCGAGGATGTGCCCCGCTGTCTCCCTCAGGTCGCCGTCTTCCATGCCGGTGCTAAGGACGCGCCGGTACATTTGTCTCTGGTGGTGTAGTCGTGGGTCTCGGGTCTCTCGGGGTCGTCTCTGTTGATCTGGCCGGTCCCTCCGTGCCATGCGTGGCATTCCACGGGGCTGGCGGGGCGTCCTGGAACTTGTCGGTTCCTCAGCGACCGTAGCTTGTGCCACAACCTCAGCCACACTTGGCACTGGTGGAGCCCGCACGGGCAATACTCCCCGCGCCCGGCTTCCAGCTCCCACAGCCGCGTGTCTACCAGTCCCCTGGAGGGCACGTGCCGCCGCCACATGACGCTGGTATTCGGGGCAAGCCCGGTACCTGGCCCCGTGGCCCTGGCGCAGGCATAGCGCGCACGTTCTCAGGGGGGGGGGGCGGAACATCGCAGCCACGAGAATCGTGGTCACCGGTGCACTTGGAGCACACCCTAACCGCGGCCGAGCACCTCGCCTCTGTGTGCCTGAGCTGTTGGCACTTACTACACTGGACCGGTATGACCGGTCGCCTGTACATCTCCACCTTCACTCGAAAGTGGAGTATACATTTGACCTGCCTTAGTCGGTCCAGGTCGTCCGCCGTCGCCAGGTCCACCAGATAGAACGGAAGAGGTGTTCTGGCCTGGTCGTAACGCCTAAGTTGCGTTACACGCAGCACTGAAAAGTGCGCGGCACGCAACTCAGCCTTAATGGCCTCCTCCGCCCCATCATAGTAGACGTGCTTTATCACGGCACGGAAGGATTGCTGCTCGTCCTGCTGCCTCGTGAGCTGAATGTTGAGTCCCTTCTGCCGCAGAAAGGCACACATGTGTGCATAGTCCACGGGGGACGACATGCGCACCAGGAAGTCCCGCGACAGCGGGGCCCTGGTCACTGTGTAGCCTTCATTGGCATATTGGGAGTCAAACTCTTGCAGGGTCTGAAACAGCGTGACGTGGTGTTTAGACACGTAGATTGGCGCTTGCATCCTGGGTGCTTGGAGGGGGGCAGTAGGGGCAGGAACCGCAACCGGGTCTGGTCTGGAGGAGGGGCCGGCTACGGGGCTTACGGAAGGGGCCAAGGGAGCAGGTTGTTGGTTTGACTGAGGTGGTGGTGTGGAGTGGTTAGAGCCAGGAGGGGAGACGAGAGGAGGCGGGAAGGGGGCAGAGAGGGGACTGACGCGGCGGAAGAGGAGCGGGATCTAGGGAGGGGGGTATTCAGGGCAGACGGATTCGGTGTGGGAGTCCGGCCGAGCTCAGGCGTCGCGGCAGGGCCGTTTACCGCCTGGGCTGCGACTGGGGGGATCACGGACGGTGTCACTGGGTGGGAAGTAGGGATGGGGTTAGGTGGGGGAGATTCAGGGGCTGAGGGGCCACCAACGTCCAATTGTCGCTTAGTGACCCTTCCACGGGTCGTGCGCATCTCACCAGGAGATCGCTTCACTGAGGACTTCTTGGACTTGGTCATACTGGGATGGAGAGATGGAAGTTATAGAGTGGAGAACAGTAAATAAATAAACTATATGCCCTAACAATCCCTAACTTGACCTCGGAAGAGTTTCGGAAAAGAAGAAGTAAGTGGCTAGAGGGGACCTAACGGGGAGCTTAAAAACTAAATAGTAAAGAGGAAAATAGTTGAGTAGAAGAGAAAGAGCAGTTAGTGGGCGCTAAAAAGCCCGAAGTACAGAGGTCCTGCCCTAAGGCGCCTAGATTCCAGTCAGGTGACTGTTGGCTACAGACTTGTACTTCTACCCAGCTAAGCTGTTGGTGTGCCTGCACAGGCGGGTTCTAGCTGGCGGGAACTGAAGCTGCAATCGCCGGGCGTCTGGGAGCGTGAGTGGCGGCCTGCGCACTACGCTTGCTGGACTGGAAGATCACTCGGAATCCCTTCTTCACGCTTTTAAGCAAGCTTGGAGGGCTCTTCAAAGCAGCTGCAGACGATCTCGAAGTTGTTGTGCTTCGTGTCTCGGTGAGTTTCGACGTGAGTTTTGCTCGCTTAAGAAAAACCAGAGTAGCAATTTTTTTTTTTTTTTTTTTTTTTTTTTTTTTTTTTTTTAACGTGGAGGGGAAAAACCCGTTACAGGCGGAGGCGGACATGCTGAGGCCAACAGTGTGAGGGTCCCTGCACCCTGAAGGGGGAGGGTTACTCACTAAAAAACCCCTCCACGTGTTAGTTCGTACAATGCTAAGGTTTCGTGCATCATCGTGCGTTAGTCGGGTCCCGCATAGCACCCCGGTTAGTAGCAAGAGTGAAGGGACCAGTACTGTCAGCCAGTACGTACCGAGTAGAAAACACCCAGTCTAGTGTGGAGGTGGTTCACCGCTCCGTTGGAATCTGTGTTTTCTGAGTCGGTCGATTTCCAATTTTAAGGCTGGTTTCCAAGATGGACTAAACTGCAATCCAGCGTCCCGGTTCAGTGTACTCTTCTCGGAGGAGATGGCCAGAGCCTCCTTAACCCTCCGTTCCCATAAACCGCTACATTATGCCACAATGGTCGTTTCTTTGAAGTTGGCTCTGTGGTCTTTTTCAAAGCAGTGCTCTGCCAGCCCTGACTTTTCAGTCTGCATTAATCGTATGGACCGTTCGTGCTCCTTGACTCTGGTGGAAATGGTCCTGCCGGTTTGCCCTATGTACGGCGTCCCGCATTCACAGGGGATACGGTATACCCCTGGTACATTAAGGAGCAGTTTGTCCTTAACCGGCCTCACTAGGTGTTGGATCTTCAAAGGCGGCTTGTGGATGGTTCTGATGTTGTGTTTAGCGAGAATTCTACTGATTCTGCCGGAAAGATTGCCAGTGTATGGGATGCAAGCAGTGGCGGTCGGCTGGTCTGGTGTTTGCTGAGTTTGTGGTTTTCCTCTCTTGGCCTTGGAGATAGAGGCTTCAATATCCTCTACAGAGTAGCCGTTTTGGCGGAATGTGTGCCTCAGGTGCTGCAGCTCTTGTTTTAGGTGGCTGGGATCGGAGATCGACAGAGCTCTGTGGAATAGAGTGTTGAGAACTCCGACCCGTTGTGACTTATGATGGAAACTGCGAGCATTCAAATAGAGGTCAGTATATGTTGGTTTG
Source organism: Tenodera sinensis (assembly GCA_030765045.1). Lineage (NCBI taxonomy): Eukaryota > Metazoa > Arthropoda > Insecta > Mantodea > Mantidae > Tenodera > Tenodera sinensis. The sequence continues at coordinate 267,408,015 of CM060964.1, forward strand.
TGGTATACTGCATGCCCCAGAGTACCGTTGTTGTTTCTGGAGACCAGGATGTCCAAAAATGGCAGATTTCCGTCCTTCTCAACTTCCATGGTGAACTGAATTTGGGGTCGGAGGCTGTTGAGGTGTGTGAGAAAGCTCGGCAAAGTTTCTCGTCCATGTGGCCATATAACGAATGTGTCGTCAACATACCGGTAGAAAAGAGATGGCTTAAGTGGGGCTGTGGCCAGTATTTCGTGTTCCAGGTGTTCCATGTAGAAATTTGCTATTACTGGTGACAACGGAGAGCCCATTGCCACACCGTCTACCTGTTCATAAAATCTGCCACCAAACAGATTCCAACGGAGCGGTGAACCACCTCCACACTAGACTGGGTGTTTTCTACTCGGTACGTACTGGCTGACAGTACTGGTCCCTTCACTCTTGCTAGTCATTCATCCTGAAGATGGGAGAGATGTACACTCCCGAAACGTTGATGTCTTTTCATCACTACACCTGGCTCGAAGCCCGAGAGCATCTTGAATATATATGGGTGTATTGTTTATTCGTCAGCACGACCATCTGTGCTGAGAAGATTAGACGCGGTCCACAATAGGGGCATCCGCATTGCAATAGGAGCTTTTCCAACTAGCCCAGTGGTGAGCCTTTACGCCGAGTCCGCAGAATCGCCTCTGCACTATCGGCGTGAGTTTCTCTTGGCAAATGATAGTTGTGCTCTTGGATTAATGCCTAAGCACACAACGTTCGCTTCTTTTTTCATCACCACGCTAAGAGAACGATATAGGAATATCACCCTTAGTCCTAAGCCTGCGGGGTTCCGTTTCCAAGATCTTGTAGTGAAGCTTGGAGTGGAACTGCCTAGGATGTTCGCCAAAGGCGAGAAGCTTTATCCCCCTTGGCTATCTGGCACGCCCCATGTAGATCTTGGGATGACCGTACACCAGAAGTCCACGCTGCCTATTTCAAGTATCTGCACGTGTTTTTTAGAATTTTTGTCAGGCTACACTGATCGTTGATGTATTTATACCCATGGGTCAAAGTGCACCAACAGCTTCGGATGTGCTTATGTTTATGGAACCGAACCACATACATTCGGTTTTCCAATTAGCACTTCCATTTTTACTGCAGAGCTGTATGCAATTTACCGAGCCGTTTTGTATGTGCACCGTCGTGAATTAGGTGACTGCCTGATTTTGAGCGATTCCCTTAGTGCACTACAGAGCCTTTGTCAGTTGTACAACCCCCACCCTATTGTACAACGTATCCAGGATGCCCTCCATGTTTTACATGCTTATGGCGTTGACGTGGTGTGTGCATGGATTCCTGGTCATGTAGGTTTTCCAGGGAATGAAATGGTAGATTTGGCAGCAAAGACGGCAACTACAGAACCCAGTATTACCATCTCACATGTTACTTTGGAAGACTTTAGGCTTGAAGTGCGGAGAGCAGTGCTGTCGTCCTGGCACGAAGAGTGGTCAGCTCTCTGCTGTAATAAGCTTAGAGAAGTGAAAGAGCTTCCAATAAAGTGGGTAATTTCCTGTCGCATATCTCGCCGCGAGGAGGTTAGTTTGGCTCGATTAAGAATAGGGCACTGCAATTTTTTGCATGGCTACCTATTTAAAAGGGACACTGCCCCTCTTGTCCGTTGTGTGACAACCTTTTGTCAGTTCGCCACGTGCTGCTATAGTGTTGCTCTCTAGTGCACCTTTGGGATTCTCTGCAGCTGCCTGCCAGACTTGCAGAGGTCTTAGCGGATGACAAAACAGCGGTTGATAGAGTTTTTAAATTTGTAGCGGAGTGCAATATCAGTTTTAGTTATCTGTTTATGCTTTTGGACATATTTATCACCTTGTTTCATAGCTGGCTATTGCCAGTGTTTTTTACTTTTTGTGTATATTTTTCTTGTTGCTAGTATTTTTATTTTTGAGTAAAATTTATATCTGGCTATTGCCATGAATCTTTTAAGGGCACTGATGACTTCGAAGTTGAGCGCCCTTAAACCAAACCAAACCAAACCAAACAAATTCCACCACCAGAGAGAAGGCTGAAAGCAGCTACACCCAGCAATGGCAGTTGGACCTTTGAGGTTTAAAATGGAGGCAATGGCTACCAAAACTAAAAATTAAAATATAAGTGGCATAGTGTTAAAAAATTGACTCCCAAAGTTTGTTATTGCTAATTAGTGTTTATTCTTTTGTAGATCTCTTTGGGTACAAATGAAGTACCTGTCAATCCATCAGAAGATCATCCTCCTCCAAAGGCTCCAACCATATCTATACCAACCGAGTCATTTAACTTGTCAAATGGCCATCTGGTGAAATCGTACAATTTACTACTGAGAGTATCCTTCAATGGAGCTGGCCAAGTCATTTCCAATGGAGATCTGGATATAGGTAAATACTTACAGTGTTGTGTGAATAAAGTTGAGAGAAACATTAGGAGTGAATATTTGTTAAATGTCTGAGAGTTTTGCAAATGAGATTTGTAGCAGCACAATTACAGAGAGCACTTGCAGCCATCGAGACATTGTGAATAATCTAACTTACCTTTGCAAAATAGGTAACAAATGTATTATAAGGGGCGTTCAAAAAGAAACGAGCCAGAGTCTGGTATGCGTAAACTGGTGACAGGATGGTAATATCGTGGCGTGTGTAATGAAGTGTTGTTCCGACCAGAGCGTGGAAGTTCACAGCCCGTCGCTAGATTATACAAAGCAAGCAGCAGCATCCATCAGTCGTCCAACCATCATGAAGGAACGACTGCTCTTGCGCAAAGTGTGTGCCCAATGAGTGCCCCACAGTCTTCAACCACACCAGGAAGCATGTCGAATGGCCCACTGTCTTGGTCATCTGCAGCGCTATGATAGGGAAGGGAATGAGTTCCTAGCACGAGTGGTGGCTGGAGATGAGTCATGGTGTCATCACTTCGAACCAGAATCAAAACAACAAAGTCTTCAGTGGAAGCATCCAGGGTCACCACCACAAAAAAAAAGCCAAAGCCATCCACACAAGTGCAGGAAAGGTTATGCTGACGTTCTTCTTTGACCAAGATGGCCCCCTTCTGATACACTTCCTGCATCATGGGATAACAGTGAATGCCCAGCGTTACTTGCAATCCTTGACCAGCCTTCGCCAATTGATCAAATCAAAATGACCAGGCAATCTCACGCTTGGGTTATTCTGCTCCACCACAATACAAAGCCTCATACGGCCAACACAGTCGTGGCACTCCTGCAGAAATTCAAATGGGAGGTTCTTGGTCACCCTCCATACAGTCCAGACCGCTCTCCCTGTGATTACGCCATTTTTTGTCCCTTTAAAATGGCTCTGAGGGGCAAACGGTTCACCTCGGATGACGACGTCCTGCTGTACGTGCGGAACTGGCTCACATTGCAGCCCCGGGACTTTAATGAGACAGCCATTCACCATCTTGTGTCATAGTGGGACAAGTGTCTCAACAGCCAAGACCAATACTTCTAACATACAGGTACTGGTTTCTGTAATTGTCTCCAGCTTGTTTCTTTTTGAACGCACCTTATAATATGCATTGTACATGATATTTTCTTGAGTGATAGGATTTAAAAATGTAAAGTTAAATTGAGTGGACACTGAAGAATGAAAAATTGACTGCATAAAATATCTGAAGAAGACAACTTTAAGATAGTATCCAATATAGAGCAAAATCCTGTTTGCCGTTGTTACCAATATCAGTTATTCTTCAAAAACTTTTGTTACATGCAAAATGCAGACATTTGACAAAGTGCTCTGTTTTCAACTTAACAGCTTTGATTGCAACTTTCAAAGGCAAGCAAGTTCGGCCTTCAAACATAAAGTAGGCATATGTATGGGTGCAGTAAAGCAACTATATGCAAAACTCCATGTAAGATAATAAAATAAACAAACAGGACAGAAATCTTACTCTAGTCATATGTTAAAGAAAAATTTTGGCATAGCTTTCGAAACAAGGTCTTGAATTTTCCCGGATTTGTAGACCATGAACCAGTATAGGCCATAAGTTAAATACACTAGTGAACTTATTGCCATTGTAAGTACACTATAAAAGCTTCTCTCTTAACATACGTATTTCAGACTCCAGTATGAATTTTTGTGCCTTTCAGTGATCTTGCTTTAAAATATGAAATTACCTCTACTAATAAGTTTATCTTTTTAGTTTTTAAGTGCACTACCCCATATTTCTTTGGAGTACTGTTTGACGTAATTCCTTGTTAAATATGTAATGCTCTGCAGAAAGCTTAGATTTGTACACTTTATACAACTCCCTTTTTGGGCTAGGTGTAACCATAAAGGTTCATTGAACTTGATGGTGTTGCTAGAATAATTGCCTTCAGGAGAAATTCAAGAGGTCTTAACCAGGAACTAATTTGAATGAGTGTGGCTTTGAATTCACCTGAAATATGAAGTTACATTTGAGTGCAATGAATATATGTTCAGGGATAGAAGCCAACTGAGATTTGGTGCTAGTTAACAGGGATTTTTATTCATCTTAATGGTGTTATCTGCTTCAATGGGAATGGAGATTTAGCAAGTTTTGACATATGCCCATGGTATAGTGAATTTTATCTGTATTCATGGTAATCTCTTAAAGCAATGTATCAATGAAATTTGGTGAAAATAGTCGAAAATTTTGATTTTTTAATTTTGCATTTTTATTATGTTTATACTATGTACTTTAATGACACACTTTTGTTTTCTCAACATTGGCCATTCTTAAAGTTCCAGGAGGGCATTTAAATGTCTCAGTGTGGGTGGGCATTCCTTACTAAACTTTGTCACTCATGAATTGGCTATGCTGAAATGAATTTGATATATTGAGCTGAAATGCTGCGAATCTGACACGCGATTTGCTTGTAAACTGAGAAGTGCAGTCAGTGTTCTGTAATTTTATAATTCTGTCAGGTGATTTCAGTGTTCCACTTATATATTAGGCATTGTTTAGGTATTTAATAGGTTTTAAGTTATTTGTTAGTTTATAATAAAAGCAGTAATAGGGATTTTATGAGTTTGGTGTACAAATTAGCAGAAGTGCGTTGTGTAAAGGTTAGCTAAGAACAATAAATTTCTAAATTTTATGAACAATGAGAAAGCAAAAGGAAAGTTTTCATATTAAGAAACGACCAAGCAAACTTAAAATTCTCAAACTGCTACTGAGGTCAAGAATAAAGCAGCTGAGGGTCCCACATAATGGGACAAGAGTTCAGTCACAAACTGCCGCAGAGACAACATGGCAGGAAGAAGGAAGAAAAGAGTCACTGCAGCAGTTCAAGAACCCTCTGAAGAGCCTTCTGAGGAAGCTGAAAAGCCAGTGCTGCTCTTGCCTCACAGCCAGCCTCCTTGCCAACTCCATCTCCGTCTACGCCGTCAGATCGCGGTATCTCAGCCTGCGACACCACACAGAAACCAACCACCTACTGCACACAGACAACACTGCCAGAGGTGAATACCGAACGCCCACACAGAGTCATCCTAACCTCACGAGGCTGCAGAGCTATAGCGCAGTTGTGCACGGAGTATGCCAGCAGCTTCCGGATACTCTCCTCCTTAGCGCAGCCTGATGTTGTTGTCCTTCTCTTATGAAAGCGATGCACATCGTCACAGCCAGAGGACCGCCACCACTGGTACGCCTGGAGTTCTGGGATGGGGCAGATTACCGTGCTGCCTTGACAGATAGGCTCCCAGCCCTTGGGCAGGTGCTCCCAGTTGAGGCTAGCTGAGGTGTCCGCCCTACTCCCTGCCGAGGCTGTTGCTAGTACGGTCACACTGCCAACACCTGCACCATTGTCCCATGCTGCCACTACTGTGGCGCTGGCACCTTCACCACACTCTGCACCAGCCACGACCTGACACGTCGCCCCATGTATTGTGCCATGTGCAGTTGCACCAGCCACTTCACGGGCCAGGCGATGTGTCCCAGGAATCCACGCCGTTAGCTGCCTGCAGCTTACAAGCGGCCCTCACAACAACCAGACTCAGACTCCCAGACCATCACTGTCACACACCAAGTACACATCAACACCAGCCATCAAACTGCCAACCAACAAGAGACCGTAGACAACAGACTTTACACTGCCGTACTCCACAGCACCGCCGCACTGCAGAAACTACAGAAAACACTTCAGACTCTCACTGACCGGGTTGCAGCATGGGGCAGCCCTGACTCGTGCTTTCGAGGACGTCCAAAATATCACCCATAACCTGCAAGCAACATTACCAGCCACAGTCTACCAAGAAAACAATAGCCTCTGTAACCACTTCAACAAGCAGCTAGAGAAAGTGGTCACCTACATAAATGACTCACGTATAAACAAGGTCCATAAGACGTTAGAAGATATTCTACAAGGACACACAACAGCACTGGAGACTAGACTCAACCATATTGAGGATATTTTGATACTCCCCAGACTTCCCCTTCCTCCCGCAGTTCCACACGTTCTCCCCAAATCGCAGGTCTGTGTCAGGGCATCCACCATGATACTTGACCTGCCCAAGCCAATGATCCATCTTAACATGTGCCCACAATCATCCGGTTTGCTTCGGCGGCAGCGGACATCACACCACCCCTGTTCAAATAATTGTGTCATCCCAGAAGAACTTTAGTATAGTAAATTAAAAAAAAAAAAAAAAAAAAAACCATAATGGTGCTGGGGAATTTTAAGTTGATTGGATTTATGTTTAATACAAAAGTGTACTGTTAAACTTTAAAGTTCAGTTTTTTTAAGCATTTTTCACTATTCAAAATCCTTCTTGGACCCTAGTTTATAACTTTTAGCTTGAAATTTTCAGGAAAGCTTCAGACATTACAGTATTAAAATTTGTCATGCAGTAGTTAAAAAATTTGAAATAATCGAGTTGAAATCAAATATTTTTTCATAACTCCTACTGAAAAAATTGAAAATACCGTAACAAACCAGCAAAATCCAAAGTCCGGTTACTTTTCTATCAGTTTATTGTCCTCTGAATTTTTCTACAAATGCACAATTTTCTTCTCCTTATAGTCCTTTCTGCTATCACAATTGCTCTTCTGATAATCCTTCTCAGACTTTCAATGTCTTTCTCCAGTTTCTGTCTCTTATATCTTGACTATTACGATACAATCACTTGACACATCTTACTGACGGGCTGGCTGACTCACTCTCGTAACTAAAACTAACTGTACACAAAACTAAACAACAACTCACTCAAAACTAAAAACTGCTACTGCTTGCACTGTCTGTGGTATTTATACTGGAGTCGATGTCACGTGACCTTTCGAGAATCGTCTATGCACATATTGTTGTTAGCTAATGCTGGATTTCTGACAATGAAGTCATTAATCCTCTTGCTCTCCAATATTTTTCACTGATGGATGGGGCGCTAGAAGTGGCCGGGCATATTTGAAGGTGGTCTCGAGAGCAATAGCAGTAATAGTAACTGTTTTTTAGAGAGCACCATATTTTTATGTTTTGGCGGCCACATCGCTCTCTCACAACCCCCATATTGTCTGGAGGACCACACCTGTCGTTGGTTTACGGGTCTCAGCGACCTGGCCGGGAGAGTTATCAAAATAAATTCACTGACCATATCCTCTGTTTACCAATCAGAGGACGTATACATGCCATGACAGGTCAGCATGTTAGGGGTTAAGAGTTTAGAGAGAAATTAGAGAAATGGAGAGGTTGGAAAAATAAAGACTCCCTAGCCCTCAGGAACCCTAATAGCATCGGGGTCGGAAGAGAACAAGAGATGACCAAGGTAAGGTCAGATAGAGAAGTTACAGTGAGGAGCAAAACACCAGTAAGTGGAAGTAATGTTCTGCTCAGCTTGGGTACCTTGTGGTCGCTATTCACATATCCCCTAGATGGAGACCCCTGCACTGCACATGTGCAGTGATGACTTAGAATCAACAAGAGGCTTCTTGGCCCCTTTTATTGTTATTGCACCATTATGGCCACTTGCACATACAGCCACTCCAGCCCCCCCCCCCCCCCCCCTGCCCTATCCATATATTGTTGTGCGACCAATGTCACACTACTCCTTCCTCAACGCTGATCATCCCAATCAGCACCTTTGTAGTTGGCCAGATGATCCTGATGTACCATCAGCATCTTCTCTCAGGGCATCCTCTGGGTGCAGGAGACTCTGCCATCATATCACTTCTCCAGCATGGTCATTGCCAAGTATGTTCAATACTGCCCCTTGATCCAGGTTGGGTGTCTGCCCCCCTTCCTGACAGCTCTGCGGCCACCTTGCCAGTTATGACGGGTCTTCCTCTACTTGTCCGTCTCTCAGGTGTGTTAGAGTACCATCCGGCACACGACGTGGAAATGAACTCCAGGGTTCCATGACCATTGACCTCTCTAGTGCACCTTCTCTGCCACCTTGCTCCTGGCGGACCCAATTGCAACCACCTTCAGGGTCACCCTGCTGACCTTCAGATTCTTGCTGGGGCTCTGGCACGTTATTCTGTCTGGTCCAACTCACTCTGCTGACCTTCAGATGCTTGCTGGGGCTCTGGCACGTTATCCTGTCTGGTCCGACTCACAGGCCTTCCCTGCTGACGTCAACTGTCGCCTTGTGGCTCCTGAGGGCATCCATTTCCAGTATCACCTCCTCAGCCACCCTCGCAACGAACACCCACAGACCCATAACGCTCTGCTCCAAGGTCAACTCCAGCCAGACCGCCTCCTGCACAGGCAAGGTGTCACCCGATGCTGCCACTATCTCACAAGGTCCACCCAGTTTCCTCGTTGGCATATCCTCCACCACATCCGGTTTATCATGGACACTGCTGCATTCATGTTCACTCGTACCCAGCATGGCTTGCCCTGAATCCTGCCATCCATGATGATGTCCTCCATTCTTCCATTCATGGCACTGTGCGTCACCTCATTGGATGGTTCTGACATTCCCTCTGTGTGCCACGCAAAGTCAGTTCTCATGTGTTCCTTGCTTGCTCGTACACTTCCCTGTTGGTCGTCCTCCACTACATGTCCTGATTGGCTATATCCCCAACACACTCCTCTAGAGGATCCTCGATGATGTTCCTGAGTTGGCTCTTTGTCTTCCTTGTGACATACACTTCTTTTCTCAGAGACAGGTGCAACTGTTGCCTCGGCTGCTAAGTGCTCCCTCCCCAGGTCCGCACTATCCCGTCCATCCCTGGCATCCAGTTCCTTGACACTTCCATCAACTCTTCCTTCCAGAGTGCCAAGACATTCCCCATCCTCCACAAGTTCCATGCACTGGCAGAGGTGTCCCACCTTCCCACCGCATCTTCCTTCAAGTCGACCAGTTCCCCATCAATCTTTGCCAGTAGCTCTGTCTTTACGTCAGACGTCTCTACTATCATCTCCTGCATCTCAGATCTCCATGCTTTACTTTGCTTCTGAAATTCTTCATTCTATATGTCAAGTTCCTGAGTTCGGATTCCATTTTTGTCTCCATCTCATCCATTTCAGATTTCATGCTCATGATTATGGTTAATAATTCTTTCATCATCTCCTCCATGGTGACTCTTATGTTGCAACTCCTGACGATGATGTAATGAGACAATGATTCGAGGAATCCCATTTCCTGACACCAGTGTAAGGAAATGGCAAAATCCAAAGTCCAGTTACTTTTCTCTAACTTTGTCCTCTAAATGTTACTACAAATGCACAAGTTTCTTCGTGTTAGCAGTTTATAGTCCTTTCTGCTATCATAATTGTTCTTTTGAAAATCCTTCTCAGTCTTTCAATGTCTTTCTCCAGTTTCTCTGTCCCTTATATCTTTACTATTATGATACAATCACTCGACGACACCTACATACTGAAAGGCTGGCCGACTCACTCTTGTAACTAAAAACTAACTGTACATGATGACTTATAGAACTAAGCAGAAACCCACTCAAAACTAAAAACTGCTACTGCTCGCGCTGTTTGTGGTATTTATACTGGAATCTATGTCACGTGTCCTTTCAAGAACCCTCCATGCACACATGCAATGATGACTCGGTGAGAATCAGCGAGAGGTTTCTCAGCCCCTTTTGTTGTTATTGTGCCACCACATAACTGCTCCAGGCCACCCGACATCCCCTGTGGTCCGTATATTGTTGTACAACCAATGTCACAATACCAGTAAAATGTAACATTTTTTTTTCTCTTACACTAATTAAATCCAAGCAGTGGTCTTGCAACAATTTCTTATATCTATATACTGAGATTAAAAATTTAGGAAAAATACAATAAACAATAGGGTCCAAGGGTCATTTCATATTAGCATATGAAAAAGTGATTAATTATTAATAAATATATTATTTTAAAAACGGTTTGACATAGGACATTGAAATTTTGTGTACACCACATATTCCAAGTGTGTGGAAAAAAAATCAAAGCAATCAGGAGAAAACTGGATTTTTCATTTTGATAGATACACTGCCTTAAAAGTTAACGAATTTTGTGTTGTATGTAGAGCCAGCACAGAAAAGAAGAAAATCTTCTGGTCTTCTGAAGAATTCCATGGATGATGTAAAGCTCTATGGAATGGAGTTGACTGTTTATGACAAACATAATCGCTGCCTGCTGATCAATGGAGATTATGAAGTTGTACTCCAGGAAGTGCAGACCAATGTGAAATCATCTCCTAGAAAGCTTTCTTCTTGGGAAACAATTGATGACCTGAAAGAGGTAAACTTTTGTTTATTAGTCCTAATTTACAAGAAAAATGTAAAATTTTGTTTTGCCATATTTAGTTAAATTTAATTTACTAGCTGTATACTGGTGTTAATTACAGATTTGCCCGAATAATTTACATGTCAGCTTTCATTCTGTTTTATGAGGGGGCTCTAATGACCTAGCTGTCGACAGGCCCTTAAACCCTAACCACTCACTCACCCCCTGTTTTATGAGGATCACTAGATAGATTTGAGGCAAAGAACAACTCTAGAACTTGAAATTCTTATGGGGTGGAAATAATTCATTCTTGTGTATTATTTCCTTGCTGTTCTTTCTGTCATTGTTATCAACACAGCAAAAATTGAAATTTGCAGTTGCTGTGTTCCAGGTAAAGTAGTGTATCTGGGAGTAAGGAGAGAAAGCCCATTAGATCACAGACTTTTAGCCCCAAAAAATCATCTTTTATCCATTCTTTTGTTTCTCAACACTCCATGTAATCACAAGGCCTACATATAGGCTTGTTTTCTGACAATAGACTTGTCTCAGCCTCTTCTAGATGTCTGCAAGCCTTCAACAACATGTTGAAATAATTTCTAGTGAGTATTGTGAAGCAGCTGCTGTGAGCCGAACTTGATGTATGGATGGCTATGTCCCTCAGTGCCCACCTATTGCCCAGTGTAAGAGATAAGGGGACGGCAGAGCATTCCTCACCCCTGTTGTAAACACCAGGAATGCTATCGAGATATACCAGATACTTCTGGTGGTTTCACCTCTTTGTCTACCATGTACGTTCCAGAAATTCTTGCACTTGTGAGTGAGAGATGTAAATTCTTGGTGCAACATAAAAGTGCTGGTTATGCAACGAGGTTGTGACAATGCTTGTGAGACACAGTGAGCGCTGCTTGGTTTATGATTAAGAGAGATCTTGGTTCAGTGTCCTAGCGAGTTAATCAGGAGGAAGAAAAGCTGCTTCGCAGATGTTTCATTATGTTACTTGTTGCAAGGAAAGGTGAAGTGGTAGTAAAAATTGAAGTAGATCAGGGGAAGACAACTTCGGGCCTTGTGACGTATTTAAACAAAGAGCTAGCTTGTATGTTTGTGTGACGTCAGGCAAGAGTGGTGTATTGCTATGCTGCCTAGATCAGCGGCGCTACTTGCAGGAAACTGAATGAGTATGAAAAATGTTATTTGGGAATGTTTACAACATGTCTGGGCTGTTTAGGGAGAAACCTCTTCAGCCTAGTCTGAAGGTTTTTATTTGTTGTGTGAGGGATCTTAACGGCACTAGTGCGAATTTTGTTTTAATTTGCTGTTTTTGTTGACGTTGTGTAGTGTTGTGTGTAGTGCTTTTGTGTTTGTGTTCAGTTCCCCGTGTTTCGCACCAATTTGAGACCAGGCTTCAAGATGTAGAAACATTGTCAACTATGTTTCAGATCTTTGCGACCCCACATTCATTGGATGTTAACAATGTTTCTAGCAGGTAGCAAATTGAATTGATAAATTTACAGTGCGACGACTTGCTGAAGGACAAATATAAACACAAGGAAGACTTAGCTGACTGTTATAAGAATGTTCCTCAAACCAGATTTCTGAGGCTGTATGCCCTTGTTGCACGGATATTATGTATGTTTGGTTCTACGTATGTGTGCCAACAATTCTTTTCTGTTATGAACCTTTCTAAGTCAAAATCCCGAAGCATATTGTCAGATTACAATCTAACATGCAGTTTTCGGTTACAAATGTGCTGTACATTACGCCCTAACATTGACAAACTAGTTAAAGAAAGCGAAATGGCAAATGTCGGAAAATTCCACCTAATTGTTCTGTATAGCTCTCCTCTAGCTCAGGCAAAATAGTTATAATTTCTGTTCTATTTGCGTTATATCATGACTGTTCACATAAACTAGAAATTATATATATATATATATATATATATATTATGGCATAAAGCCGAAATGTAATTATTTATAATCTATGACTATTCCGCAATTGAAACAGTCAGCATTAAAATTACGATGTCCCGCACGCCTTTCCTCTTCCCGCTGTGACGTCACACGTACTACTGGTTATTGTTGGGAGCATGTGAGCTGAGTGAGCTAACGTCACAGCAGCGATACCTGTCTTCCCCTGAAGTAAATCATATTAGTGGAGTGACAGAACTGAACTAATTCATATTAGTGAAGTGACAGTAGAAACTGAAGAATCACAATATTTATTATGATCAACTGTGAGTTCCTAGAAAAATAAGCTTTTATATGACTTATTTGCTAAACAGCCATGAAAATAAATAAGTTAGTAAAGATCATGTAATTGCTACACATCAAATTTTTATTTTAAAAGCTGCATTTATTTTGGATGGTACAGTTTTCTGGGTCACATCACATTTAAAGAGTTCTCACATGTTCTATTTTGGCTGTACGTCTTTGAATTTGACTTCACTGAAGTAGGTTGCTGCCAAATTAAGCATTTCAGTTTGTGATTTACAAAGCAGGTTTTAAAATGTTTAATAAAAGAT